>PVJO010006418.1:0-89629 GCA_004026905.1 Hystrix cristata
GCGGGGCCTAGGAGGGCAGGGCCAAGCAGGTTGGGGGGGCCTGGGCGAGCAGAGGGCGGGTAGAGGGCGGGGCCTGGTAGGGCGGGGCCTGATAGGGCGGGGCCTGGTAGGGCGGGGCAGGCAGTAAAGGACAGCGGCCCAGGGAGAGGGCAGGACACAGGGCTCGTGCCTGGACAGTGCCGGCAGGCAGGGCCGGCCCCAAACAGGACAGGGCGTCACCTTCCTGAGGTGGAGGGTCAGGGTGCAAGGCCAACGTCCACATCCATCAGTCAGAGGCCTGGGCCGAGGGCGGACCAGGCCAGGGGGGTGGGACACCACCGTGTGGCCAGCCACTGTCGGGGCAGGGAGGGCTCAGACGAAGCTCCTCCCTGGATGGGAAGGGTCAGGCTCCTGCCCCCCAACACACACCCAGAGCCCAGAGGCTAGGAGCCTGGGGCAGCCAGCCAGGTGTGGGAGGTGGCAGCCTGTGGCAGGGGACAGTCGCTGCTGTGTGAGGGTTCGCTGTGGCCTGGGCTGGGAGGAGCTGCACCTCACCCTCAGGTGGACAGGGGTCCACTGTGGTCTCCTTCATCTGTGTGGGCCTGGCTTCCCTCCCTCCCAGCCCCAGCTGTGGCCCATACCCACTCAGTCCTCCCCAGAACATCACAGACCACACCAAGTGCCGTGGGGACCGTATTTCTGGGGGAGGCAGCACCCCAGGCTGAGCGTTTGCTCCTGGAGGCCATGTTTTTCCTGATGGGGGTGCTTCTGGAGCAGCCAACGGCCGTGGGCTCCTGCTTGTGCCTCGGCTGAGCTGGAGGCAATGGGTGCTGGGCAGGGGCACAAGCTTTCCTTTCCTTCCACTCCAAAGCTCCCTCCTCCTCCTGCCTGGCACAGTCAGCAGTCATCTGTCAAACGAGTCACGTGGACATCTCACAGGGTGTCACCTCCACACAGCGTCCCCTGGACGGGGTATTGCTTGGCCCAGGGCAGTGAGAAAGATGCCAGGGAGTGAGGTCACCCAGGGGTTGTGGGAACTTGTCCAAGTCCCAGTTCCTACTGCCAATTTGGGGATGTCTGATCTGGGTCATCTGTGCAGAGGAACTGGGCCATGACACTGGGAAACACTGAGCCAGCCCAAGGCCACCGTCATGTCCTCTGCACCCGGGGACCCCTGGGAACCTGTCATGCTTGGTTCCCAGCCCACGCCATTGGTCATCACAGGGGTACACAGGCCACCAGTCCCCTCACCGTCCTAGCCAGCCCTAGCCAGCCCGTGGGGCTCAGCAGATGAACCTGAGGGCAACGATCTGTTCCAGAACCAGGAGGGAGGGGCTGGTCCAGGCCGGAACCCCAGGGTTCTCAGGCATCAGCAGGCTCCAGAACCCCCAGAGGAACTGTGCAAACGTGGTGGCCCAGGCGTGTCCAGAGCAGCTGCCCACAGACCTCACTGGGAGGGCTCCAGATTGAACGGTGCAGCTGGGGCAGTGTCCCCACCCTGCACAAGCCGGCGTCTTTGCTGCTGGACCCAGCATCCTTGGGGGGAAACACCCCACAGTCAAGTTGCCTGGACATCTGAGGACCGGTGGGAAAGCAGGCCGGGTGCCATCCCAGTGTGGCATCACAGCAGGGGCTCGGCTCGGTGACCTGTGCCCTCCAGAAGACGGAGTGCTGGGCATGGCAGGTGCCTGGAGGGTGGCAACTAGACGGGGGAGTTGCCGAGCTATGGGGAGGGGAGGAATCGGGAAGACAGGGTAACACAGAGAGGCATTCGGTTCCCATTCACAAACCAACGGTGGCGACGTCTCCAGACCATGACGAAACAAGAGCAAGCTGGGCGTGCTGTATGACAAGAAGGGTTGCCACCAACCGAAGAGTGATGATGAGCAGGACTTTTGGTAAGAAAACATCCGTGTTCGTGTCTTGTTTTACAGTCCACATCCAGAAGTCTACAGGGCCAGTGACTGAGGTGAGGGTGCAACCAAATACTTCACCCAAAGTAAGAAAGAACAAGAGAAAAAAAGAGAGGAACAAAGAGAAGAGAGAAGGGAGAGGAGAGTTCAGGGGAAGAGGAAAGGAAGAGAGAGAAGGGGCGGGAAGGACAGAGGGAGAAAAGAGCACTCGGAGTCAGACGGGACTCGTGCTGAATTCGGCGGTGAGGACTCCACGCTCATTGTTCTTTCCGGCTCTCAGTATGTTTGAAATGTCCAGAGTAAAAGTTCAGTTTGAAACACGGCGTCAGCAGATGACCATCCGTGCAGCAAACAGGAAAGGCCAGAAACAGCCCCCCCCACACGCAGCACCTTGCAGGAGGTGATGTCGGAGGCAGAGGAGGAAGGTGCTGGGGAAGTGGTGTGGACACGCCGGCCCTCTGAGGCCCTACCTGACGGGTCCGTCATCCGCCCGCAGAAGGACGCCGCAGGTCTAGAACACGCGAGAATGTCTTCATGGTTTGGGAGCACAGAAGGGCCCCCTGCTCTTTGAACCCCGAGAAAGTACTGACAAGCAACCACTGTGACCCACAGAAACGAATGTCACAGGGCGCCCACCTGACACCAATGTCACCAAACCCCCAAGTCATTCAAAAAACATGATGGCTCTTGCTACCCACATTTTTAAAATTCTGCATGACAAAAATCTTAGCACAAAAAACTAACACAATAAATGGGGGAAAAATATTTACAACTCATCGTCCAAAGTATTGTTTCCTTTCTAGAAAGAGCTTCTGTGAACCCATAAGAAGTGGGCAACGCCCCAGCAGAAAAACTTCACATCACAGACGCCAGAAGCAGGCGGGCCCAGCACGCAGGAGAGGCTTGGGCTCGCTCAGAGCGAGAGAAATGCTCACTGAAACCGCAGGAGACGCCCTGGCGAGGGCGACAGGTGGGGCAGCATGTGCCCTGCACACCACACAAGAGTGAGGCAGCACCTTAGCAGGACACTGCAACCAGCGCACCCAAGTCACTGTCAGGAACGGCGCTTGAACAGTCAGAGGCAGTGTTGGCCGACACCCACCCCGAAGGCAAGGGAAGGAGCTGCATGTGCCCCAGGACAGCAGGCCACCCAGCTCCCACGGCGGTGGCAGGGGCAGCTGGGCTGGGGAGACCCCGGTTGTTCCCTGACACAGCACCAGGGTTTGTGCACTGAGAGGGGCCGGGCTCCCGGCTCCACCACCTGCAGGGTACCCTCACTTCCTCCCTCTGGGGATGGGGGCAGCTGACCTGTGGCCTGTCTCTGTCCCCTGCCTCCTGCAGCAGCTTCAGGGTGAGGCAGGCGGAAGACAGCCCGGAGCCGTTGCCACGGCAGCTGAGGACTGAGAGGCAGGAAACTGAGGCGGAGCTAGCGTTGCCACCTACTGAGGATGCAGAGCTGCTGCCACACGGGGCCACAGCTGCCTGAGACCCAGACACCGTGGCTCCAGGACGTGCACGGAGGGCTCTAGTCCATCCAGACCGAAGCCCACCACAGCCTGGCCCCTGACGACTCCCAGGCCCCGCTCTGGGCATCGCCAACGGGTCATCCCACCCTCCCCACATTCCTAAGTAGGAAGGATGGACCCCACTCCACAGACAGAGGAACAGGCTCAGACGCACAGCCCTCACACAGTTTAGTGTCGGACGGGGCTGGACCCCAAATGGATAATCCCAAGCCTCACCAAACAGCAGTGATGATTCCCCACCGAGGACACCGTGCTGGGCTGCTAGGCCAGCCACACTGTCCACACTGTCCACCCCCAGACTGCCCGGGGGAGCAGGAGACACACAGCAGGCCCAGTGGGGCCCACACCATCTGGCACCTCTCCTGTCACAAGGTGCAGCCTCCCTGGGCCCTGTTCACGTGGGTCCTGCCTCAAAAATCCCTCCACCTCTCCCACAGCGTCCTCATCACTCTCACACAGCTCTGGGGTCACATCTTGAGTCACAGAGGCCAGAGAGCAGCCTGAAACCCTGCTGTACACCAGGTCACCAGCAGGTCAGTCCCAGGGAGAGGCCGGAGTCCTGTCCCTCCCAGGTGCCACCCCGGCACTGACTCCATGCTGACCCTTCCCAGTCCCCACTCTGGACCTGGCTCCTCCAGCATGGGCTATGACACAGGTTGGCCAGCTTAGGTGCCACCATACCTGCACCCACAGATGCCCTCCACTGTATCTCCTCAAGTGACCCTGAGGTCCGTGAGATCCCCGTGTCGTCTCTTCTGGGCCCTTTCCTGATTCAGACCTGTACCTTTCCCAGCCAGGCTGTAGGGCCATAAGTCTTCGCTCGGGAGAGCCCAGCCAGGAGGGTGACACATCTCCTCCCACCAAGGAGTCCCCAACAGTGCACTCCTGGCTGGGGTAGCCCCGTGAGGACCCAGGGTGCAGGCCCCTCGAGACCCTCCCCTGAAGTGTCTGGAGAACAGCCAGGCCTGTGCCTTCTCTGCCAGCCCAGCCGCCACTCCTCACCCAGGCGCAGCTCCACCCCGGCCCCACCTGGGTGGTCACATGGGTGGGTCTGTGCACCGGTGGACTGGAGACCCCCATGGGCAGAGGTGGGGGAGGTCCCGAGGCCTAGGTTACATTGGGAGGCACCCCTCCCCTGCACCTCCCAGCACCCTCCCAGTGCTCCCAGTATCCCCTCAGCACTTTCTCCAGCACCTCCCACCACTCCTAGCACCTCCCCAGCACCCCCAGTACCTCCAGCACCCCCAGCAGCCCTCAGCACCCCCAGCACCCCCAGCATCCTCCCAGCACCCTCCATGGGACCCCTCCAGCATCCCCCAGCACCTCCAGCATCCTCCCAGCACCCTCCACCTCCTCCTCAGCCTCCTCCTCAAGCCACTCTTTAGCAGCGTTGCCACGGCAACTGGATCCAGGGAGAACTCTCTTCAAGGTAGAGTCTGAGGGTGACACTGGCAACGGAAGTGGTGGTGACAACAGCAGTGGCTGGCCTCTGGCCCCACCCCCACCCCTCTAGCACCTGTCAGCTGCCCAGTGCCCCTGGCCGTCCAGTGCCTCCCAGCTGCCCTGTGCCAGCTCAGTCTGTCCCTGGTCCCCTCCCCTCCCCTGTCCCTGATAGCAATGTGACCAGGCTGGCCCTCTGTGGGTCTGCACCCCTGCCCCCCAGGAATCCCCCAACCCCGCACAGCCGCCATCTCCAAGCGAGGCCCAAGGACCAAGGGCAGCCCTACTGCAGAGGCCTGGGCATCTGCTAGTCATGCCTAAAGATGCTGAGAGCCAGAGGGTTCCACAGGGGCACCACCCAGGCCAGGGACAGAGGTGGCAGGGGCAAAGGAGGCTGGGGAGGGGCGGGAGGCGAGGCTGGTGGGGGGCACAGTGACCGCAGACAGGCACCCGCAGTCCCCGGAAGCGTCCTGCAGGCACAGCACACTGCTCAGGAGGACGGAAGCTGTGGGCGGGGAGCGGTGTGCAGTCCCAGGACAGGAGGAGGAGCCCGGGCCGTCAGGGCAAGAGGCCAGGGATGGGGAGAAGGGAGACCAGGCGGGACGCCAGGCTCGGATTCGGACTGGGGCCTGGGACAGAGGGGCGCCGGCCAGATGGCTGCGGGTGGCGAGTGTGTGGGAGGTGAGGACGTGGGCGAGCAGGGACAGGCGCTGCTTTTCCGATGCAGCCACTTCCCCCAGGGGCCCGCACCATGCACGGCACAGGAGCCCAGTGAGGGGGTGCCAGGGGCTGGACCCTGGTGCTCCCCTTGCAGCCTGGCCTTCACCCCGGTCCAGCTGAGGGTCACAGCCCCAGGCCCTAGTCACCAGTACTCTGCACTCGGGCTGCGTCCACACCCATTCAGATGAGGCCGATGGGACCGCTACAGGGCAAGTCGAGTTCAAAAGTGCCCACGTGATTCTTGGAGCCCGCCAAAGTCTCTGCGACTTCCCTCTACTCTGTCCTTCTCGGGCTGCAAGGACCATGGCAGCAGGTCCCCAACCCCTCCCCAGCAGGTGTCACCATGGGACCCTCTCTGTGCCCAGGACCTGCGCTCTGAGCTCGAGCAGGCCAGGACGGCCTGGGGCACAGGGACAGCCCACGGGTAAGCAGCATCAGCCCACGCCAGGCCAGGCCAAGGAACTATGTCCACCCTCTTGCAGCCACAGCCCAGGGCCCTCTGAGCCTGCCACTGCCCGCTGGTGCTTCTCTCCCTTCCACGGTCTGCCCACTACACCCTGCTGAGCACCCTCCAGGCGAGCCATGGGATGCCGATGAAGGCCTCAGGGGAGAGAAGGGGCAGGAAGGCTGGAGGATGCCATGAGGCCCTCCCGCTCTTCTCCTCCTCTGGGCAGGACCCTCTGGGGTGCAGAGACTCAAAGACTTGCCCTGCTCCCCAGGGAACCCCGGCTGGGCTTGTTCCCACATGCAGCTTCCACGAAGCATGGGGCTCTGAGGCTGAATGTCAAAAGCCAAACCCAGCCCTCACAGATGACCCCACCCATCCAATGTCCCCCAGCTGGCCAGTGCCCTGGCTGTCCAGAATCCCTCGGATGTCCAGTGCCCTCAGGCTATCCAGTGCCCCAGCTGTCCAGCCCCCCAGCTGTCCAGTGTCCCCCAGCTGTCCAGAATCCCCCAGCTGTCCAGAATCCCCCAGCTGTCCAGCCCCCCAGCTGTCCAGTGTCCCCCAGCTGTCCAGTGCCCCTGGGGTCCAGTGCTGTGCCCTACAAGTAGGTGGAGACAGGTGTACACAGGGACCCCTGGGCCTCTCCTGCACCCTAGACTCCACAGGACTCCAAGGTCTGTTCCTCACCTGGCCAGGGGATGCCCTGGCCCCTCCCACTGGGGGGGCTACAGGTTCAGGTGCAACCCTGCCCACCCTGCTGCCCGCGGGCCACCGCCTGGCACCAGTGCTGCGGTCAAAGTCTTGCCTCCTCCTCCTCTCCTGTCCTTCTCCTCCTCCCCGTTCTCCTCATCCTCCTCTCCCTCCTCTCCTGACTCCCTCTTCCTCTCCTGACTCCCTCCTCCTCTCCCTCCTCCTCTCTCTGCTCCTCTCCCTCCTCCTCTCCCTGCTCCTCTTTCCTGCTCCCTTCCCTCCTCCTCCTCCTCCTCCTCTCCATCCTCCGCAGCAGTTGCTAAGCTACACCAAAATCCCCTCTGCCGTGTGAGCCGCTCCGCTCCCTTTCCACAACTGCCAGGTGGATGGGAGCCATGAGGCTGGCAGCTCCAAGACGCCTCCCAGAGAAAAGCAAGCTGGCTGCTGGCCCTCGGGGCGGGGGACACCTGGGGACAGCTGCTCACCTGTGCACACCAACATGCCTCCACGCCACCGCAGCCTGCGCGCGGCGCTCAGGCAGCCCCAACCCCGCCAGGCCGAGGTCTCCGGGGTCCGCCTGTGCCCCCGCCCCAGAAAGGCCCCGGCCCCCCACTCTGGGCTCCTACTCCTGGGCTACGGTCCGGAGGTGCCGGCGCGGCGTCACGGGTGTCACCGTGGAAACGCTCTCAGGAGGCACCAGAGCCTCCAGTGCCACGGTGCTGATGGGGAAACCGAGTCTGGGGCCTGTAGGCTGGCAGTCAGGACACGTGACTGCCAAGACGAGGGGGCCGCCGCTGCGCTGCGCTCGGACCCGGCCGGCGGCGGTCCAGGCGCAGGGAGGCCGGCGGGGACGGGGACGCGGCCACCGGGTCCTTCTCGCGTCTACGCGGGGGGAGGCCGAGGGGGTCACTGCCCCGAGCAGGGAGCGAGGCTGGAGACGGAGGACCCCACTCCCCGCATCCCACAAACGAGCGCGCTGGGGGCCCGCCGCACCTGCCGGGCCGGCGCAGAGCTCGGTCCCGCACAGCCGGCCGGCGCGGGCCGGGTCCTCCGCACCCGCAGCGCTGGCCGGCCGGGCGGGGACGGAAACTTCCACCCGCGCCGCGCCCGGGCCCGGACCGCGCGCCCCGCGCCCCGCCAGGCGCGCCCGCGCCCCGCGCCCCGCGCCCGGCCCCCCGCGCCCGCGACCCCGCGCCCCGCGCCTACCTCGGTCCCGGCCCGCGCCGCGCCCCCGCCGCCCTCGCCGAGCCGGACCCCGCCACGCGCGCCGCCGGCGGCTCATGCTCGGCTCTGCTCGGCTCCGCGCCGCCCGCCCCGCGCCGCCCCCGCCTGGCCGAGCGGCTCCTCCGCGCCGGGCTCGGGGTGCGGGGCGCGGAGCTCGGGGTGCGGGGCTGGGGAGCGGGAGGCCGAGGCAGGAACAGCCCGGAGGCGGAGGCGGAGGCGACGCGGCCTCGCACCCCCCGCCAGGTCCCCTGCGCCACCGCGGCGCGCCGAGGGCGGGGTCCCCGCGCCCCTGCACAGACTGGGGTCCAAAGTCACCTTGAGGGCGCCCGTGGCCCGCATCTCCCCGCGCCTGCAGGGGGATCGGGCCTCGGTGGAGGGCGCCAGGGCAGGGTGCACGCCCGCGTGGGGGCGGGTCGTGGGTGGGGGTCTGCGTGTAAGACAGGGTGCCGCGGAGAGGCCAGGCCTCCACAGCATTCGCCGGGGCCTGCCGCGCGCCAGGTGCGGGCCAGGCGCGGGCCAGGCAGGGGATGCAGCTGTGCGCCCTGCCCCGCTGCTGCTTTGCGGAAGACGCAGCGAATTAACACAGAAAGCAGCCGCGGAGGAAAGCAGGAGGGAGAGGGACCCCGGGATACAGCGCGGGAGGCTTGGGAATCCCTTGCTGTGAAGGGGACATTTGCGCACAGCTGAGTCCAGAGCACTGAAGAACGAACGCTGGGGCACAGGGCCCTGCAGGTGCAAAGGCCCTGGGGTGGGGTGCATAGAGGAGCCGCACAGTGCCCGGAGGTTGACAGGCCTTCCGGCCGCTCAGAGCAACTACATAGCAGGGCAGGGTTCAACAACAAGTAACGTTATGGTCTGAGTTTTCATTTTAGGAAAATATTTTATTACGGAAAATCTCAAACATTTACATTAGCAGAGGCCAGGGCTGGAAATGCGACTCAGTCCTGGAGCAACTGCGGAGAAAGAGGAAGCCCAGAGAGATGCGAATCCCCCAGCCGCGCAGAGATCACCCCCATCAGCGCTGCCTCGGCAGCCCCCCCACCCCTCCCCCCTACCGGCTGCTTTGTTCATTTAAATGAACGTTAAGCATTTTGCAAGTCCTTCATAGGGACCAAAAATCAAAAACTGCTCCTGGACTTTCAGAAGAGTGCGCCCGCCGGCTCCTCGCTCCTCGCTCCTTGGGGATGGAAAAGCTTCCCGCCCGAGCATGGAGCGCGGCGGTGGAACCCGGGGTTAACCGGGGGCCTTTTCTCTCATAGGCGGCTTCTTCGCAGGTCACTGCTGCCAGCTGAGGTTTCAGACTTCATTCTGTCTAA
This sequence comes from Hystrix cristata, assembly GCA_004026905.1. Lineage (NCBI taxonomy): Eukaryota > Metazoa > Chordata > Mammalia > Rodentia > Hystricidae > Hystrix > Hystrix cristata. The sequence goes on from PVJO010006418.1 coordinate 9,254, forward strand.
ATTGTCAGACTCACTGGCAAGTTGTTCACAGCGCCTCGTGTTATCCTGGTGTTTGTAGGATCGGCGGTGACCCCCACTTTCATTCTGCTACTGGCTGTCTTTCTGTTTTTGCTCTTTCTTCATCAATCTTACTAGGGTTTTATTAATTTTATATTTTTCTTTGGGATTTTATTTTTGAGACTGGTTCTTGCTATATAGTTCAAACTGGCCTTGAACTCATGGTGATCCTCCTGCCTCAGCCTCCCGAGTGCTGGGATTATAGATGTGCACCACCACACCCAGCTAATCTTATAATTTTTTAAAAACAACCAAATGTTGAATGTTGTCTCTGGGCCTTCTATTTCATTATCTTTACTTGGCTTTGTTATATCTGTGTTTCTACTTTGGGCATTATCTATTGTCCGTCTCCTTTTCCTCCTTCCTAGTGAAATTGGAAGGTGGGCTCAGTGGTTTCCAGTTTTCTTTCCGACTCTGCATTTAGAGCTATAAATTTGCCTTTTGAGTGCTGCTTTACTGCCTCATGGATTTCAAGTTTCTCTTTTCATTTTCATTTAGCTCAAGATTTCTATGAGTGAATGAAACTCAAGGCCTTGAACTACATCCCCAGAGTTTTTTTTTTTTTTTTCAGTACTAGGAATTGAACCCGGGGCCTGCACACTGAACTACATCCTTAGCCTCTGTTTTAAAAATTTTTTATTTTGGAGGCTGGGGATTTAGCTCAGTGGTAGACCTCGTAATTCTTGAGAGGGGGTGTCATTGAAAACCAGGGGTGGCCTCTCCCACCTCTACAGCTCCCCAGCCCCTCCCCCGCAGGAGGACATGCTCTCAGGCTCAGCCAGGCCCCAGCGTGGCGTCGCTGCAGCTGCCCCACCTGGGACTAAACATCCCCGGAGGCTCATGGCACTGAGGTCCGGTTGCCAAGGGGCTTCGCGGAGGTGGCGGGTCACAGGCTCCAACCCCATCAGCAGTCAGGGCACTGAAGCCGCAGTGTAGACCACATCTGGTGGCATTTTGGGAGGTGACAGACAGGGTGGGGCCTGGTCGAAGAGAGCTACAGCTGGCCTGCCCCTCACTCTCCTTCCTTCTCTCCTTTTCTCCCTGTTTCCGGTCCCCTTCCCGGCACCACGACGTCCTGCCTGCCACAGGCCACAGCAACGGCCCTGGCTGATGATCGGCAGGAGGAAGGTGACCCTGTCCTCCCTGCAGGCGACCTCCGCAGGTGCTTCTCCGCAGCCCCGGGAAGCCGTTTGGTCCTAAACGCTGCTTTGCCTCCAGGGGCCCTGGCGCGCCTTCCAGACCGAGGCCGTGCCGGTCAGCGTGCTGGCCGTTTAGCTGGTGTGGCCGGCCGGGAGTCTCAGAGAAGCAGGTGGACCCTGCTGCCGAGGCGCACCTCTCCCTCGGCGGCCTCTTCTGCTCCGGGCCGGGCTTCCGTCTCTCGACCCGCCTGCCTTGCTGCCACAAGGGACGCGCGTCTGTCCCTCAGGCCCCAGTGAGCCTTCAGACGTTCCAGTTTCCTTCAGAAAGAGTGTGTACTTCAGAAGGGAGGGAGACTAGGCAGAAGCCTTAACTCATTCTGCTCCTCTTGAGGACGTGGAAGAAACCCAGTTAGGGATGTGGAAGGGGACTGCATCTCCCCTGAGGACAGCCGTCCCGGGGCGAGGGGGGCTCTGGCCGCACCCCGCCCCCCCAAGATTCTGGGGCTGACCCAAGAAGCCCTGCGCACGGCAGCATCCTCACAGGGCCACTGTCGGCCTCCATCCAGGGAGCACAGCATGGGCGGCACGGCCGCGGCAGCAGAAGGCGTTATTGCCTGTGACACGGGACCATCTACACTCATCAGGTTTCCTATCACTGGGACAAAGTGCCCAACACCCACCATCGTGGGGTGAAGGCCCTGAGTTCAATCTCCGGCATCAAAAGAAAGAGCTGGGGTGGGGGATCTGGACAAAAAAGAGAACTGAGGATGTCACTCCAAGATCCCTGGGCTCGATCCCCAGCACCGGATTGGAGGGTGTGCAGGAAGGAGGTGAAAAGTGCCAAGGTGGGGAGGAGGGGAGGAGGAGCACCGCCAAGCTGATGGGGACTCTGGGCTCAGGGGAGACAGCTGGTCCTGTGGCCAGGCGTCCACAGCTGGAGCGGCAGGGGCTGGGACTGCCTGGCAGGGAGTGGCTGACGCCTGGAATGAGCCAGACTACACAGGGCAAGGGCACAAGCTGTACCAGCGCACGCCCGGAGGTCCCCATGACCCCCAGAGCAGCTCATGGAGCTGGGTGGGCACTGTCTGAGGTCCCCGCTGAATCGCAGGGTGGCAGGCCCCAGAAGGCACTGAGTGGAGGGTCTGGCAGAGTGTCAGATCCCCTGCGGGCAGTCGGGACAGGGATCCTCCAGACATGGCTGTGTTTCCAGGACATATTGTTACATAAACTACATTGTTTTCCCCAGTACTGGGGATTGAACTCAAGGCCTTCACACTGAGCTGCATCCCCAACCTTTTCATTTTTTGTTCTCAGACAGGGTCTCACTAAATGCCCAGGCTGGGCTCAAACTTGTGATCCTTCTGCCTCAGCCTCTCAGGGTGCTGGGACTGCAGTTCTGCGCCCACCCCTGGCTGGGACTCCCGAGATGTTTATGTCACAGTGTTGCTGGCTGGAGAGACGCACCTAAGCATATGTAGAGCTTCCGGCTGAGTCCAGGCTTCTCCAGGGATGATCGAGTCATTGGCATTGTGTGGCTCGGTGCCCCGTCAGGCTGGCGGCTCCGTGCCAGCCCCTGGTCACACGCTCTGTCTTTCTGAGTAACCAGCCCGTCCAAGGCTATCTTCATGGAAGCTCAGATGTGCTCCCGGGACTAGGGACCTTGGAGACTCCAAGGTCCCACAAGGTCCCAGTGCGGCCCTCCTGGCAGCCAGGGTTAGGGCCACAGTGCATGTGCGTCCAGCAGTAAAGGAGACCGAGGGACACTCGGACTGGGCCCTGTTGCTGCCTCCTGGAGCCTGCTCCAGGTTACAGGACGCACGCCTCCTCAGCTGTCCTGGGAACCGCGGCGTCATCCACAGGGGCAGCAGCACTGACATTCACTCGGTCATGGGGTGGAGTTCCCGGGCAGGGGTGGTTTTGCAGCTTCAGCAGACAACGATGCAGTTCCCCCGGACAGCCCAGCAGGCGTGTCCTTTGACCCGGAGCCAGACTCCCTGCGTTGAGAGCAGCCTGGGCCTGTCAGCCGGACCGAGGCCTCAAAGTGATCAGCTCTAAATCCTGTGCATCCAGGTGCGGCCTGGGTGGCACACTGGGTTCTGGACAGGCCGGGTTCAGGCGCCGTGTTCTGCCCCACAGCTATATTGGGCACATCTTCTGCCACCCAACACCCTCCATCTCTCCTGTCTTCCGCTGGACATCTAACTTTCTCCCCCACATACATGGGCGCCCCCGGACCCCAGCTCCCTCCACCAGTCCCCTACTCAGAGCCAGGTGGGGGTGCAGCTCGGGGCCAGAGCGTGTGGAACCCTGGGTTCCATCCCAGTCCCCAACACACACCCTAGAACCCCCCCACTCCCAGTCCCCCAATCTGTCTGTAGCCGGGCACTGGGTTAAACTCTTTTTTTTTCTGGTGCTGGGGATTGAAGGATTGAAACCATTCTTTCTGAGCTCACCAAGGACTTGACAGAGATTTCAAACCGTTAAATCTGATGGGTCGCTCCCTCCCTTGAGAAGTGACAGTCATTTTCCGTCCCATTTAGGATCAAGAAAAAGTTCCATTAATGTCAGCAATTTGGGACTCTTGCACTTTTGTCAGAGAAAAAGGTGTAACATTATGAATTTCAATGACTCCTTTGAGGACTTTGCCCTCGGTGACCAGCAGAGCCCCTTGTGACCCAGAAGATTCTCAAGGTCACTGTTCATCTCCACGTGGAGGGCACCAACATCCGAACACTTGAGTTTCAGGCCCAGCACTTCAGTGTCTGGATGTAGTTGTTCTGCCCTCAGGTTGAAAACCTGGATGGACTGAGATCCAACTTCTCTTCTTACACCGTCGGTAAAATGGGGTCCGAGGGCAAACCCCCATGCCCAGTTAGGGAGACAGAAGAAAAGTCAAGGGCAGAACCCACCACGGGGTGCTCTGTGGGGCATGCACGGGAACGGGGCTCCAGTGGCTCCTGGGGATTGGACTCTCACCCTCCTGAACTGCAGGAGATGCCCCACCTCACCAGCGTCAGTCCCACCTGAGAAGGGGACATGAAAAGGATGTGGGCACCTCACGGGGAGGGAGGCCCCCCAAACCTGAGACCCAAGGATGGGGCCACCCAAAGGTCCTCCCTGCTTCACAACGCACCAAGGTCCTTCAACCACCATGTGGTGTCTGGATTTCAGTAGAAAGTCACAAGCGTTGACCGAGAATAAACTCAACTTAATCGAGAGCAAGGAAGATTGTTTATGTGGGCTGATTAGAACTGCAGTCCCAGACACTGCTTCAAGGAAGCAGTCTTGAAACCTTGCCCCCTGGTGTCTGGAATGGTCTGTCCTCTGGCTCCAGCCACACGGGCATCGACTGGGAACCAGGACGCAGCAGGCAGGCCAGCTGCCCCATGGAAGGGCTGGGTGCGGTAGAGGTCAATGGCATCCCAGGAAACCGCATTTGACCAAGTCCCGAGGCCGGCATGCACAGTGGGGCCGGGCCAGTAAGTCTATGCCCACCTCGAGGGCCGCGTGCACAGCAGGGCAGGAGCAGGTGGCCCAGAGCTTTAGGGCGGCTGAGCCCGAGGAATTAGCGCTATTTTGTTGTAAAGTATTTGAACTACCCGTGGAATGCTACAGTGTTATTTAAAAGTGGACTTGGACTACTTTTAATTGTATGTTGCAAATTGTAGGACAACTACTAAAAATGTAAAAAAAAAAAGTATAACTTATACACTAAGAAAGGATAGAAACTGGAACTATATAAAATGTTCAACTAAAACCAAAAAAGGCAGAAAAAAACATAGAAAACAAAATAGGAACAGAAGAAAAGAATGTCACAGAGAAAGTAAGTAACAAGCTGGGTGGGGTGGTGCACATCAGTAATCCCAGCACTTGAGAGGCTGAGGCAGGAGGATCACGATGAGTTTGAGGTCAGCCTGGGCTACATAGTGAGTTCAAGGCCACCCTGCACTAGGCAGTGAGACTCTGTCTCAAAAACACTAAAAAATAAATAAATAAAAACAAAAATCCAAAAAACCAAACCCACATGTAGCACATGAAAGCTACAAAACCTTTGTTTTCACACGTTTCTGTGCATGTGGATGTCATGTGTGCATGCAGGCCCATGTATATTTCCATAGTACCAACTTGACATAGAAACGAATGAATGTTTATAAATTTTAAAAATGGTGGGATAGGGGGCTGGGGATTTAGCTCAGTGATTAGAGTGCTTGCCTTGCAAGCACAAGGCCCTGAGTTCAATCCCCGGCACCACAAAAAAAAAAAATAAATAAATAAATAAAATTAAATAAAAAAATAAAAAAAATAAAAATGGTGGGATAGCGCAAAAGCAATGTTTACAGGAAAATTTATAGTATTGAATGCATGTATTAGAAAGGAGAATCAATGTAGCTTCCCAGTTTAGGGTACTATAAGAAGAGCAAACTAAGTCCAAAATAAAAGAAAGAAAGGTGACTAATAAAAATTAGAGCAGGGAAAAAAAAAAAATTAGAGCAGGAAGCGATGAAATTGGAAAGAGAAAATCAATAAAACCAAAAGCTAGTTCTTTGGAAAGATCAGTAAAACTGAAAAGCCAGGCTAACAGAGAGAAAGAAGACGTGAGGAGTGAGAAGGGACCCCGCTACAGAGCCCAGAACATCACGAGGAGGATAAAGGACACGCCCGCGGCCCGGAGTCGACGGCTGAATAAATGGACCACATTCACGGGAGAGGAAACACGATCCGCACGAGGCTCTGTCCTTTGCAGAAACGGATCCGATGGCGAATAACCTTTCAAAACAGGGCACGAGCCCAGATGGTCGGGAGAGCGCGCCTCTGCAGGGCCCGGCCCAGACCGGCACCCCCCGCCCCGGGAACTCCCGCCAGCAGGGTGTCCACACCGCCCGGCGCCGCCCAGGCTCAGGGCTGCCCTCGGCGCAGCTCCGCGGCCCGCGTCGGCCCGTCTGCACGCGGGAAGCGCTCGGTGCTTGGCGCGGGCCGCAGACCTGTGCGGGTCGTCAGCACCGAGGACAGCGCCGGGGCGCGGCTTCCTCAGGCCTGGACCGAGCGGCCACCACGCAGCCACACCGCGCTGCGTGGCCGTGGCGGGTCCTCGGCACGCTCCACTGACACGGTAGCAGAGGGTAAACCGAGGCTGGCTCCTTGAGTGGAGGAAGTGGGACCAGGGAGGTGCCCAGCGGGAAGGCTCTCCCCGACACGCTGGCCCGTCCCGCGGGGCGAGCTGGTGTCTGGCCCCGCACGGCGCAGGGCATCCCTGGGCCAGTGAACGTGATGAGGCCCCCAAAGGCTCGTGTTTAGGGAGCTCGGGTCCCAGAGCTGGGGCTGCTGCAGGCCTTGCAGAGGAGGAGCACGCGGGGGGCCGTTGGGTCCCCACCCCGAGAGGGCGAGGTGTTCTCTGGAGACAGCCAGGGCCCATGAGAGTGCCCACCTGAGGCTGGGCCAGAACGGGCAGGAGCTGCAGAGGAGGAGATGGCTGTGGGGAGGGAGAACGCCCGACTGCAGGGGACCAGAGCTTTGCCAGGGCGCCAGGGGCGAGGTGTCTGTCCGGGGTCGGTATGAGCACACGGGCCCTGGAGTGCAGCGTCCAGGAGTGGACCCCAGTGCACACCGCGCTGTTCCAAACACGCCATGCTCATTTCACAGAGGCCTCGCGAGAGAATCATGCGCCCGTCTTACAGAGGGGAGCTTTCGGGTCCCTTGTGGCCACAAATTGGTGAAATAACAAAATGTCTTTAAAGGAACCTCAGGTGAGGACTTCTGCAGTAGGTGGGGTGTCCAGAGCTCTGGAAGGGGCCGGGCCCTGCGCCCTGAGGTTGGAACCCTGTCCTCTTGCTGCGTGTGCCCCACAGGGGCAGTAGGTGTGGCCCTGGCCAGGCGGGACCAAGAGTGGCAGGACCCATCCAGGACCCCCACTCTGGTGCTCACGGCTACCCTGGCTGGGCCCTGCCACACTGGGCAGGAGCTGCGGGAAGAACCGGATGTTGGCGCCCGGCAGACAGGAAATGGACAAGGGGAGGGCGAGCCCCGGAGGTGGGTCCCTGCCAGGTAGCACACCCAGGAAAGCAGCCATCATGAACCGGGAAACCCTGGCGGCCACGGACCCAGAGTCAAACCAAACAGGGCTTTAGAGAGGTGCGACTGACATCCCAGAGAGGCAAGAAACAGATTCAGTTATAAATCTTGGCAGCACCCAGATGGGAAAGGAGTGCAGATGACAGTCTTGTCCCTGGAAAACCCTGAGGAACACATACACATGCGCCCGCAGCTATTGGAGCTGCATGACACACGCAGAGGGTCACCGGCCCAAGGTCAGTGCGCAAAAGTCAGGTGTGTTTCTGTGCAACAGCTGCAAACAACAGGAAAACGGGGTGAAGAAAACAAACACAAGGGCTGGGATGCAGCTCAGTGGCGGCTCAGCCGGGCCTTTCTGAGGCCCTGTGTGTTCAGTCCACAGCACTGAAAAACAGAGAAGAGGAGTAGGGAGGAAGAAGGAAAGAAGGAAGGGAAAGAGAGAAAGAAAGAAAGAAAGAAAGAAAGAAAGAAAGAAAGAAAGAAAGAAAGAAAGAAAGAAAGAAAGAAAGAAAGAAAGAAAAAGAAAGAAAGAAAGAAAGAAAGAAAGAAAGAAAGAAAGAAAGAAAGAAAGGAAGAAAGGAAGAAAGAAAGAAAGGAAGAAAGGAAGGAAGGAAGGAAGGAAGGAAGGAAGGAAGGAAGGAAGGAAGGAAGGAAGGAAGGAAGGAAGGAAGGAAGTGTGTATTGGTTCACTAGCACTGCTATCGCGAAATGCCACAAACTCAGCGGCTTAAGCAGAAATTCCTCATCTCTCGGCCGTAGCAGCAGAAGCCCACAGTTGAGGCCCTGGCAGGGCTGTGCCCCCTCTGAAAGCACCGGGGGTCTGTCTCTTCACGTCTCGCTTCTCGGCTGCCGGTAGGCCCTTGGTGTCAGAAAGTAACCAGCCTTCACGTTGCGTTCTCCCGTGCGCCCCTGCCCAAGTGTCCTTTTTTTTTTTTTTTTTTTGGACAGGATATTGTTATGTAGTTGAAGCTGGCCTGAACTCACCATGTAGCCCAGGCTGGCCTCGAAATTGAGCCTCCTAAATGCTAGGATTATAGGCGTGCACCACCACACCCAGGCCACATGGCCCTTTCTTTTTTTCTTTTTTCTTTTCTTTTTTTTTTTTTTGTGCTGGGGATCAAACTTGGGGCCTTGCGCTTGCTAGGAAAGCACTCTTAACCACTGAGCTGAATCCCCAGCCCAACACATGGCCCTTTCTTATAGAGACACACGTCATATTGGGTTAGGGCCCTCCCTGCTACAGTGTGGCTCCATCCTACATTAATTAATTACACCTGTAGGGACCCTGTTTCCCAATAGGCTCACATCCTGAGGCACTAGGTAGGGGTGAACATTTCAGCCTATGAATTAGAGGGGGCACAATTCAGGCCATAATAAATTCTAGTATCTATACACACTAGTATCAAAAATAAAATATTTATGGATAAAGTGAACTGAAATGTACAAGATTTATACACTGAAAAATATATAAACATAGGTGGTAGAAATTTTAAAAGGCTTAAATGGAAAGATATCCCATGTTCATGGATTGGAAGGCTCAATATTGTTAAAATGGCAAAACTCTCCAAAGAGCTGTAGATTAAATACAATCTCTTTCAAAAACCCCAGGTCGGGGCTGGGGATTTAGCTCAGTGATTAGAGTGCTTGCCTTGCAAGCACAAGGGCCTGAGTTCGATCCCCGGCACCACAAAAACAAAACAAAACAAAACAAACAAACAAACAAACAAAAAAAAACCCAGGTGAATTCTTTATAAAAATTGACAAGCTGTTCCAAAATTTTAAGGCACTCAAAAAGCTACAACAATCTTGAAGAAGATGAACTAAGTTAGAGGATTTGCATTTCTTGGTTTCACACCACACTACAAAGCTAATGGTTGGCATGAGGAGATGGACACAGAACTCGGTGGACTAGAATTGAGAGTCCTCAAAGGTTGCCAGACAAGCTTCCTGGGAAAGAGGAGTCTTTCAACACAGGGTTCAAGCACAGCTGAGTGCTAACCTGCAAAAGAATGAAGTTGGGCCCCTACCTCACACCATGTGTAAAACCTAACAAGACAGAAAACTAAAACTTTAGAGCTAAAATTAAGAAACTCTTAGAAGAAAACACAGGGAAAATCTTTGATGTTGAATTTGGCGATGAGTTCTTAGATCAGACACCAAAAACACAGATACTGGAACTCTGCACATTGTTGGGGGGGTGGTTAAGATGGTGCAGCTGAAACAGAAAATAGCGTGGCAGCTCCCTCAAAACAAGACACAAAAACAGTGTGTGCAGTGGTGTGGCCATACCCAAGTGTACACCCACAGGAACTTGGAAGTCCTCACTCTCCAGTGTTCGTGGCAGCATCATTCTCAGAAGCCAAAAGGTGGTGTTATGGTTTGTGTCTAGATGTCCCCCCAAAGCCTCATGTGGTAAGAGATAGCTGGATCTAGAGTGTGTGATTACTAAATTGATCCACTGATCGGTTTGGCATCGTTTTGCTGGGATCAAGGATGTGAGACTGAGATTGGGGGTGGGAGTGCGGGCCACCCTGGAGACAGGTAGCCTAGATAAAAGATACAGGAAGAGGCTAATTAGCTGCTTGTTTGCATTGCTTATTTGCATACATTCCTTGCATTTCCTGACTTTACTTTGCACCGGTCTGCCTGGCCGGTCCGCCCTGCCTCTGCCATGCCGCCCTGCCTCGGACCCAGCGGACTATAGACTGAAACCTCTTCAGACTGTGAGCTAATAAACCTTTCTTCCCCTAACTTTGGGTGTTGAGTATTCTGTTCCAACAATGAGAGAAAAGTAACTAAAACAGGTGGGAACCACCCAGGTGCCCATCAGCAGATGATGGACACACAAGATATGTGACCTGCCATGGAGTGCTATATATCCATGAAAAGGAATGAAGAGGTGATGTGTACTACAGGTGGATGAACCCTGAAAACATGACAGTCTGCCACTTACATAGGACACTTAGGTCAGCAAATTCCAGGGATAGGGTGGGGGCAGGGAATGTTGTTATTTTGTTTCACTTTTTTCTTTTTTAAAAATATTTTAAAGTTTTATTAGTACTGGTTTGCAGCAATACATAATGATTACACTCGGGGGGAAGGTGGTACATGTACATAACACATCTTAATCCCTTTGTTTCATTTTGGGGGGCACCTTTCGGTGAGCGCTTTACCCCTGAGCTACAACCAGCCATGGACGGGGCTCCGCTTGATGGAGGGTGTCTGCTCACAGCGAAGGGCGGGCAGGAATGGACAGCAGCGACAGCTGTGCCACACCCCGCATATAACCACACCGCTGAGCTGTACGCTTTAACAGGGTTAAAATGGCAAATGTAAGATAGCTACAGCTATATAGATACATGGGTACAGACAGACACATTCAACCACAATTTAAAACGATAGTATAGTAATTTAATACATTAAAAGCCGTTGAGTAGTATACTGTAAATGTATAGAGTCTATGATGTGTGAATTATACATTAATAAGCCTGTTTTTACACACTAGGAGACACTGGGTAGGGTGGCCACACCTGTCATCCCAGCACTCTGGGAGGCTGAGGCAGGAGGATTGAAAATTTGAACCCAGCTTGGGCAACTTGCATGACTCTGTCTGAAAAAATGGCTGGGGATGCAGCACATGTCGAAGGCCCTAAATTCAATCCCCAGGACCAAAAAACTTTTTAAACTAATAATAAATAAAAACCAGCAGTGACATCAAGAGACAGTGAAGTAGCTCCCCGCTACTCGTAGAGAGAAAATAGTTCAAAGGCTCGAAAACCCCAGGGGTTAGGGACCACGGGGCAGGAAGTGGACAGGAGGGCCACGCTGGCCTGGAAACGCCGCAGCCGCCGCTCTGACCGGGCGTCCCATTGTGAGAAGGGACTGAGAACCTGTAGGGAAGCAGGGACAAACTGGAGCGAGACTGCCAGTCCCCCGGCCCACGCCACCTCAGAGGGGCAAGTCAGGGTACAGGAGGCCGAGGGATTCCCGGCCCAGCTGAGCAAGCCACGGAAGGGCAGGAGGAAGCTATGAAGTGCAGGGTCAGTCAGTGAGCTTCTATTAAAAATTGTGTGACTAAATAGATACACTGTGCTCCTCGATGGGAAGATCGAGCAGGATACAATGTCAGCTTTCCCCCAAATCAGTGGAGCATTTAAATTCAGCGTCAGGCCGGGGACTCAACTCCATGGCCAGAGCGCCTGCCTAGCAAGCGCGAGGCCCTGTGTGCGAGCCCTGGCACCAAAAAATAAATAGATAAATTCAGCATCAACCACATCAAACAGGATTCCCCTGTGACTGTACCAGTGAAGAGAGTATAAAAGAGTACATACTGAGGTAGGAAAGTCGAGTTTAAGACACAAATCACGGCCAGGTGCAGTGGCCGACACTAATCCCAGCCCTCTGGGAGGCTGAGCCAGGAGGATGGCAAGTCTGAGCCCAGGCTGGCAATTTAGTGACTCAGCAAGACCCTGTCTCAAAATCTAAAACAAACAAACCAAAATGACTGAGGCTGTAGCTTAGTGTGAAGACCCTGGGTTGAGACCCACTAAAAATTTTTAAATTAAAATTTACATGTTTTCTCTTCAGTAAAAAAATAAAGGCAAGATGGCAGGAAACCAGTAGGTAGACTGCTGGAGGTGGGGAAGGGGTCAGACAAAGGGGTAGGACAGAGAGGGGGGGTAATGGGACAGAAGAGGAACAAGGTATGGTAAATGCATGTACCCATTTACAAAATGATTCTATGCTGCTAACCTGCACTATAATAAAAAGTAAAAACAAGAACCATCACATGGGAAGGCAGACATGGTGGCCCAATCCTGTAGTCCCGGAAACTTGGAGGCAGGAGGATCACTTGAGGCCAGGAGTTTGAGACACACCTGGGCAACCTAGCAATTCATTCTCTCCCTCCCTCTCTCAGTCTCTCTCTCTCTCTCTGATACCTTGTTTCTTAAAAAAAAAATCTGGGGCTGTAGCTCGGGGTTAGACCACTTGCCTAGCACGCATGAGGCACTGAGTTCCATCCCCAGCATGGCAAAAAAAGAAAAAAACAAAAACAAACAAAAAACATGCTATACTGGGTGTAGACCAGCACCACCCCAGCCTGTCTCTGCCATTTACCTGAGGCCAAGCCCAGAATTTGTAGAGCCTCTGCTTGGTCCCAGCATAATTTCCAGCCCCTGTCCCGCCTCCACCAGGGCCCGGGGAGGGTGACTGGAGCCTGGGAAGGGTGACTGGGGGCTGCGGAGGGTGATGAGGCCTGGAGAGGGTGCAGGCCCTGGAAAGGGTAGGAGGGCAGCCAGGGTCCTTTGGGCAGGAGGTGGCGGCTCTGAGGGGGACTGTGCACCGTGAGACCACAGCAGGGATGGGGGATGGGATGGGAGGGAGGCCCAGGACAGGAAGCTGAGGGCCACGGGGCGAAGAAGCAGAGCTGGGAGCCCTCAGGACTTGGGCCCTGAGGAAGGCCCCCGGTAAGCACTTCCGGTGGAGCCCCAGAGGCCCCTCCCTGCAGCTCAGAGCCAGCTCTACCTCGCACTGTGTCTGTCTGCAGCTATGAGGGACTGTCTCGCGGGCTGCTGTCTTCTGATGCCGCCTGGTCCTGCTCTCTGCGACCCTCAGGCTCACCAGCCTGTCCCCACAGTGACCCCCGCTAGGGGAGAGTGTGTTTGACCAGATTTTCAGAGGACGCCTGTGTCTGGCGCCCCAGGGCAGGGTCCTCACTGCGACTCAAGTTCTTCACTGCTCACACAGCCTCACAAAGCGGAGGCACAGAGAGTGCAGGGAGGGGACACTGCACCCCAGGGAGCCACCATCAGCCCAGAGGTGAGCACAGCCCTTGTCACTGGCTCCCTGGTCCCGGTCCCCTTGCTGTCCCTTGGATTTCCCTGTGTCTGTGCTGCACCTGAGAGGACGTGTCTGGCTGGCCTCGAACCCTGGGCTCCAGGGACTCCTCCTGCCTCGGCCTGCACCTGGCCTGCCTTCTGCCTCCCGGAGCATCATGTGCGACGTATCCAACCCGCTCCTCTGCACCAGGGCCTTCAGCTGGTCACTTGTTGAGACGCAATTTCCTGCTTTTAGCTTAAAGTGGGCCTCTCATAGTCATGGCAGGAAGGCAGGAGCTCTCGGCGATGACCAGAGTGAGTGACCTGGCTAAATGATCGCAGCGACCAGCGGCACAGCTGTGAAGTGAGGAGGCGTCCCGCCGGGCTCGGAGCAGAGCCGCTCCACAAGGATGTTCCCAGGGCAGGGCAGTGAGGACAGTGGCGCAGCAGACCTCCCGGTCCAACCCAAAAGCTGCACAGATTCTAGGGCATTCTTATTAATATCACGTTCTATTAATACTTTGTACTTTTCACACACACAAATTAACCTCCAGACTCCTGTCCCGTGGGCTGCGTAAACAGGCCGTAGACGGCTCCCCAGGGCTTCAGGCAGGACGCCCAGCTTGAGGTGGACTAAGCAGGACCAATTTGAGGCCGGTGTCCCTAAGCCACGTGCCTGCATGGCCAGGCTGCAAACCGGGGTGTGGAGAGGCTCACATGAGTGGGCTCACGTGAGGAGGGGAGTAAATGAGGGGAAGCCTGGTCCTGGGCCCACAGCCGGCCCTGCTTGAGGTGGAGAAGGTGAGACAGGGTAGCCAGGTGGACTGATGCACACCAGGGACAGCACCTCAGCCAGGGATGCCAGGACAGGCAGGAGGGAGGGTGGTGGCCTGGGTGCTGAGGTTGGGTGGGACAAGGGGTTGAGGCAGGACAGAAGCATGTTGGGAAGGAAGGACGGCAGGAGAGATGCCTCCAGCTTCATGGACGGGAACCGGGTGAGTGGCATGGACAATGGGGTGGTATCTCCCGGGGCTAGAGGCATCAGCCACAGGTGTGGTGGTGGTGACCCGCTGGGTGGTGCTCTTCTCCCCAGGGTCCCAAGGACACAACAGCACTGCATGACACTTAGCAAGGATGCTTCCTACACCACATATGCATGCGCGCATGGGCTCACATACACACGCATGGATGCACACATGTGTTCACACACATGCATGTACCCGCATACTCCCCGTTCTCCTGTCACCAATGTGGCCCCTGGCAAGGGGACAGGCCCTCAGGGGCTCCTCTGTCCCCACCCATGACTCAGGGTGCCTCAAGAATCCCGTGACCTTGAGGAAGAAAGGCAGGACTGCTGGGTGATATTTAATCTTCCGTGTCTGTTTATGTCACTTAACATTATGGTCTCAAGATGCATCCATTTTCCTACAAATGCCTCAAGTTTAAACTAACTTTATGGCAGAGCAGTACTCCATTGTGTGCAAATACTTTTTAAAAATCCATTCATCTGTTGGGGAAGAAACGACTGTTTCCCCAACACGGGGTGAAGGTCCTGAGAAGCCCGGGTACAAGAAGCTCAAACAGCTGGACGTGGTGGTGCACACCTGTAGTCGCAGCGGTCTGGGAGGCCGAGACGGGAGGATCACACGTTCAAAGCCAGCCTGGACAACGCAGTGAGACCCTGTCTCAGAATGGAGAATAAAGGGGGCTGGGGATACAGTCCACTGGAAAGGCCTTGGGTTCCATCCGCAGTCCTGCAAAGAGGAAGAAGAAAAAGGAGGGCGAGGAGCGGGAGACGAGTGGAGAGTGGCGGGAGGCTCGGGAAGGGGCGGGGGGAAGGGCCTGCTCCCCGCTATCGCAGCCCGCCGCCCCGCCTGGGCACCCGCGCGGGGTCCCCTCGCCCCACCTGCTCCTCAGGTTCCCGCAGAAAGCGCGCTAGGGACGCCAGGCAGTCTGTCGTCGCCATGGAAACGCCGTCACCATGGAGACATCGCGTCCGAGCAGCCTGCGGGGGCGGGGCCAAGCGCCCGGGACGCAGGGGGCGGAGGCTCTGATTGGCTGGCGGCGGGGGGTGGGGCGAGGCGGAGGGGACGTAGGCAGAGACCGGGCTTCCGCTCGCAGACAGCTGCGCCTGCGCCTTCCCGCCGAGACCCGCGGCCGGGCGGAGTCCCAGGCGGGGGGCCGCATCCCAGCCGCCTGGCGCCCGGGGGTGGGCTACGTGTCTGCACGAGCCGACCCAAAGCACGCAAGACTCACAGAGGCGCTTAAAACCGGCCGGCGCGGGGGGCACGCCAGTCACCCGGCACTGGGAGGCTGAGGCAGGAGGACTGCAAGCTCAGACCCAGTAGGGCAGCTTAGCAATTAGGGAGGCCCTGTCTCAAAATAAACAATAATAGAGGGCTGAGGATGTAGATCATTGTAAAGATCCTAGGTTCAACCCTAGTCTAGAAGGAAGCAAGGAAGGAAAGGTTTTAAAAATTTGTCAGATAGGGGCTGGGATTTAGCACAGTGGTTAGAGTGCTTGCCTAGCAAGCACAAGGCCTTGAGTTTGATCCCTGGCACTAAAAAAAAAAAAAAAAAAAATTTGTCAGATAATAAAGCTCAAAACAGTATCCCCCTATTTGTCAAGGAAGCAGAATACACAATTTGGAAGAGATGCCTGGGTTTAAAGATTTACTAATATTAGCAGAAAATCTGCTTGTGAACCAAAAAGAACTTTAAAAGAATATACTGGAGAGGTAATTATGTACAAACTGCAATTTTATAAGGAATTTTTAATAAAATAATTTTGAAGCTAAACACCGCGCAGACAGGTAAAAGCTGGACTCCTTTGAGGCCAGGTCGGAAGACAGCCAAGCCCGCGCGTGTCTGCAAGCCCTGCCGACACAGGAGCGAGGAGAGGCCGTGGACGCGCGGTGGCCGGCACCCACATGGCCCAGGACGGAGGACAGGACGCGCCAGACAGCTTTCTTAATGAGGGCTGCAAAGGAAGCACATAGTTCACCGCGCACGGCCAGGGGCAGGGTCCCGAGGCCAGCGCAAAACCTCCGCGGAGCCTTTGCGGCCCACCAAGCCGGCCGCGGCTCTGCGTCTGCGAACCCAGCAGCTGCGCCTGCGTCTCCCTGTGCGGTCCTGTGTGTGCGGGTCGCTGCGCTGCACGGAGCAGACTCCGCATGCCCTCCCTCAGCTCTGCGAAGCCCTCCTCAGTCCTGGCCGTCCACTGGGTCTCTCCCGGGCTTCTGTAACCAGATGGTCGCACACTGCCGGACGCCAAGGACCGCAAGAGATTGACTCACTGTTTCGGAGGCTGAAGTCTGAAATCAGGAAACCCCGGCGCCATCAGGGCGGAGTCGGCGCCTCACCTCTCCAGGCTCAGGGCCCGGGCGGTGTGGACTCAGCCAGCTGTGACTGTGCTATCTAGAACTGTCCCCGGTGACGCCGGTCATTGTCCCAGCGTGGTTTTCCAAGACACCGTGATGCACAGGTGAGGCGGCACTGTGCTGGCGTGCTTGCCTGGCCCTGGGGGGACCCTGACCTGGAGAGCCGTGCCCAGGCCAGCGCCTGGCTCTGGGATGTCAGCGTGAGGTGAGCCAGGTCCCTTCCAGCTCAGAGGAAGTCACTTTTGTCCCGCCCAGTGCACACAGCCTCAGGCCTAACCTGTGCAGCCCACTTGGCCTGCTGCTGTCCCCAACCTGTGAGCCTCGCCCTGCACCGCCCCGGGTCTGTGCCTCTCCTCAGACATGGGCACTGGTTGTCCTGGGACAGGGTGACACCCAGGTCCACACTGTGGTCCTCTTCTGTGACTCTTCTCCCACGGGCTCTCTGAGGACACATGGGATGGCACACAGGGCCATCTGAAGGTGCTTAGATTCATCACGTCAGCAAAGACGCTGCTTCCGGATGAAGCCACATTCACAGGCTCCAAGACAGGACAAGGACAGATCTGGGGTGGGGGCTTCCTCCTCCTCCGTCCTAAAGGCGGCCAGGCTGGGAGGCCCTGCGTGGGGGCCTGCATGTCTCTGCCTCTGAAGTCTTCTCACATCCAGTGGAGCCACGTGGACCCCCTGGCATCTTGCCTGGAGTTTTCTGTCCCCTAGTCATGGGGACAGCGGAACAGCCACTCTCCTGGCCGCTAGCCAGCAGCCCATCCAGGCTCGGCCCTTGCCTCCCACAATATCCACTCATGAACCCCAGTTCCTTTTTCTTCTTCTTCTTCTTCTTTTTTTTTTTTTTTGAGACAGCGTCTCACTGTGTAGTTCAGACTGGCCTCAAACTCATGGTGATCCTCCTGCCTCAGCCTACCTAGTGCTGGGATTACAGCCTACACCACCACGCCCCAGTTCTGAGCGATAAGGGACCTGGGCCACTTCCAGCCCCAGGCCTGGGGCTGGGGACTTAGCTCAGTGGTTGGAGTGCCTACCTAGCAAGCACAAGACCCTGAGTTCAATCCCCAGCACCAAAGAAAATGTGACTGTACTGGGCCCAGGCCTGTGGGATGAACACTGCCATTCATCATCATGGGTCGGGTGCCATCACTTAAGATCTCTTGTTGGGTGCTGTCCCCATCAGGAGTCCAGGAGCACTCTGGGGGGAGCATTTCAGTCTTTGGAAGAGACGTCTAATTCTCAGCTCCTGACAGGCTGGCCTTGACCCATGACCCCGTGTGTCTCCCAGGTGACAGCATCTTTTCCGGAGTCAGCATACCAGTCGGGGGGCATGGGGGTGTGTCAGGACCAGGTGCTACTCATGAGGGCTGTAAAGGGCGTCTGTCTGCATGGATGTCACACTTCAGTGCAAAGTGGAGTTTTTTGTTTGCTTGGTTGTCGATTTCGTGCGTGTGGTGCTAGAGATCAAACTCAGGGCCTCTGCATGCTCTGCCAGTGAACTCTGCCCACCAGGCAAAGGTTTTTTGTGGGGGAGGGGGTTGTTGTGTTGTAATGCCCAGGGTCTTCATAAGCTGCATTCCCAGCCCATTTTTAAATTTTTTATGTTGAGACAAAGTCTCACTAAGTTGCTGAATTATCCAGGTGTGCTGAACTCAAACTCGTTGATCTTCCTGCCTCAGCCTCCCAGAGTGCTGGCATTATAGGCCTACAGCACAAGGCCCGGCTCCCCTTTTTATTTTGTATTTTGAGATAGGGTCTTGCTAAATTGCCCAGGCAGGACTTGAACTTGGGATCTTCCAGCCTCAGCCTTCCAAAGGGCTGGGATTACAAGTATGCACCACCACGCCCTGCCCAGAGGTTTCCTTCTGTTTTGTTTTGTGATACTGGGGATTCAACTGAGGGCCTCACTCATGCTAGGAAGTGTTCTACCACTGAGCTACACGCCTGGCCCCCAGAGGCTTTTTCAGAGTAATTCTTGTCCCAGGCCCATCCCCAGAAGGGCTCTTAGCCCAGGGTCTGCAGAAGCCGACACTAAGCCCCAGCTGCTGGTAAGGAGCATCATCCCAACTCTTCAGCCAGTTGTCCAGGTGATAGGGGGCTCCTGGTCACTTCTGCAGCTGGGTCTCACTGGCCAAAACCCCATTCACAGTGGCCTCCAGGCCTGTGGTAGGGCGGCTCGCGGGAAGCAGGCGGCACACCAGAGCAGCCTGTGTTGTCACCAGTGACGCGGCCTCACAGGCTGGGCGCTGTACCGGACAGTGGCCACTCTGGGCTCGTGGCTCCGGCCCAAGACTGAAAGGCCACATCAGCAGTGGCCTTCTTGCTGGCGCTGGGCCTCTCACCATGGGACGGGGGGCACCGGGACCTGGCGGGTGGGTGTCCACAGCAAACCTGCTCTTGAATGACTCCCGGACCTGCGAACAGATGAGCTGCTCCTGGGGGCAGAGTCTCCAGCACCCCTCAGTGCCCACCTGGTCCTGCTTCCCACACCGCTGTCCGGAAAGTGGGGCTCCAGGGGCACAAACCAGGGTAACCCTGTCTTCCCACACAGAGGCCAGCTCAGGAGGAGTCACACGGCAGGTTGGACTCTGGACGGAGCTGCAGAAGGTTTTCACTAGGATGGTACCAAAGCAGTGTGTCCTCAGTAGAAAGCGCTCCTGGGGCTGAGCCTAGCGGAGCGCACCCGTCGTCCCAGCACTGAGGCGGGAGGGTTCCTGAGAGCCGCGCAACACAGTGAGACCCTATCTCAAAACAAAACAAAACAAAAAGGAAAGAGACTACTTGGAACTTTGGCTGTGATGCCTGGGATGGTTCTCCGTCCCAGCCCTGGGCAGTGGGTCCAGAGCGGCTCCTACTCAGCTCCTCCACGCCTGGCACCATTCAGAAAGTGGCAGGCCGTCCCCAGCGCTGCACTGGAAGCTGCCCACTGCCGGCCAGTGTCAGTGTCCTGGACACACTCCAGGGGGCCGGTGAGTGCTGCTGTGTGGCAGGTCGGGTGTATTAAATGCTCACTTCCTCCCCTACCGCTCCCCCCTTCTCCCTTCCGCGCTGGGGGTGGAACCAAGGAGGCCGCAGCCATGGAGGGAGCCTGGGTGGGAAGCGCTGCCAGAGGGCTGAGCATGGGTGGGCTGCTCCCGGCCAGTGAAGAAAAGTTCAGGCTTGAGCAGATGTGCAGACCCCGCCACCCCAGATCTCAGAGCTGCAGCAGTGGGCAAGGGAATGTGCGCGGCAGCCCCAGCTGCCCACTTCGTCTGGGAGGGCTGGGGAAGCAAAAGGACGCGCTGGGGGCCATGGCCAGGGCGGGGCTGCCAGGCCTGGCTGGAGGGTAGCGGAGGCACCTGCAGTCAGGAATCTCAGAAGAGGAGCCAGGCGTGGTGCCCCAGCACTTGTCACCCCAGCACTCTGGAGGTTTAGGTGGGAGGACTACAAGTTCAAACCCAGCTGAGGCAATTCTGGGGCATGGTGAGACCCAGTCTCAAAAAATAAGGGCCAGGGGCTGGGGATTTAGCTCAGTGGTTAGAGCGCTTCCTTTGCAGCACAGGGCCCTGAGTTCGATCCCGGCACCAAAAACAAAAAACAAACAAACAAACAAAAATAAGGGCCAGACGTGGTGGCGCGCTTGGGAGGCTGAGGCAGGAGGATAGCGACAAGTTCCAGGCCAGCCTGAACTACAATTTTGAGACTCTGTCTCAAAAAACCAAATAAATAACGTATAAATAAATAATAATAAATTAAAAAATAAAAAGGGCGGTATGTAGCTCAGTGTGAAGACCCTGGGTTCATTCTTCAGTTAAAAAAAGAAAAGAAAAGAGAGAGAAAGGAAAAGACAAAGAAAGAAAAGGTAAATATAGGAGGTGTGAGAGATGCTGGATATTGCGAAGCGGGATAAAGACGGAAACAACTCAGACTCCAAGAGTGGGAAAGAGGGAAAGACAGACAGACTCTCCCAGACAGAGACCTGGGTAGACAGGCACAGACATGTGAAAGCCCCGCCGCCTCTTCCCTGGGACAAGGTGGCAGCGAGCCTCCTCCAGTCAGCCTGTCCTCCATGCGCTTCCGGCGCGGGCATGGCGGGAGGCCTCAGGGCGGCACAGCGGCTTGTGAGGCCCAGGCTGGGTGGGGCACTGCCCGGCACAGTCACCTCCACACACCCCGCTGTTGCCTGTATGTCCACGTCTGTCCACATGTGTCCACTTGCACTTCTACGGCTGGGATAGGATCGCCCCAAGGCTCAGTGTTGGGCCTGGTCTCAAAGCCATGATGGCCAGCAGTGGGGCATCGCAGGCCTCCCTGGCCATCTGCAGGTTAACCCATCCACAGCCAGGGCTCAGCGTGTGCCAGGGTCCTGGGCCAAGTTTCAAGGGCAGACGCTGTGCCTGCCCTCCTAGCTGGCTGTCTCTGCCTCTTCTGAGTCGACTCGGGCCCCAACTAACAAAGGCAGCAACTCTGGTGGAGCCAGACGGCCTTTCCTTCTGGGGGCTTTCGGGGTCTCGTTGAGGCTACAGACAGCTGTGTGCACTGAGGGGAAGGTGGGCACGCAGCCTACAGGAGCTGTGACTTGGGGCTGGGTGCAGTCCACCTAGCACACTGAGCCCTGAGCTCTGTCCTCAGAGCCACAGAAAAGAAGGAACTGGACTCCTGGGCTTCCTGCTTCCTGTACCTCGCCTGGCTGACAGACCATGAGACCCGCTCCAACCCACTGGAGGAGGACAGCCAGGAAGCCACATTCCCCAACCCTGCCCTCCACCCCAGGCCGCATCTGGATCCTTCTCACACACTGCGCCTACCCAGGCTGCAGCCTGCAACCTGAGCACCCGGACTCACCACTCAGCTGCAGAGACTCTGCCCTGTGCCAGGCGTCCCCGGTGTAACATGGATAACGACAGTGTCGACTTCAGGAACAGAGGCAGACCCGGCTGTGGAGTCAGGCTTGCCGTCATCTGTGACTGGGCCAGGTGGCAGCTGGGCAGAGCTTGGTGGACAGCAAGGGCTCTGGGTCCGAGTCCCAAGTGCGTCTGTTTGGCGTGCCCATGTGCAGTCCTGGCCCAGCACACCCAACAAGCCCAGACCCCTCCCAACCGGGGCCTTCTAGGAACCCTTGCCCCTCACCCCAGCCGAACACGCCTGGGTTTGCCCAGCCTCAGGCCTGCAGTGGCCCTGGCCCATGAGAGTCAGGATGGGCTCCGCCGAGGGGGGATCCTGGAGTCCTGCTGCTCCCACAGCAAAAGCACTAGAAGGAGCTGGGTGTGGTGGCCCACACCTGTAATCCCAGCACTCAGGAGGCTGAGGCAGGGGGATCGCTGAGAGTTTGAGGCCAGCCTGGGCTACACGGCGAGACCCTGTCTTGATGGAGTGTCCCCAGATCTGACACCAGCAGGGGGGAGACTTCAGCCACCAAGGAGGAAGTACTGCGAGGGCAGGCGCTGCCCAAGCACCCACCTGCCGCCCACTCGTCCTCAGAGATCCTGATGTCCCTGCACCCACGATGGCGACTACGTGGCCAACATCGCAGTCAAGCTAACAACGGCACCGCGGAGGTCCGGCTCGGAAACCAGCTGGGCTCTGCGCGCCATCCGGCTCTCGATGCAGGGGCACGTGGGGCAGGAGCTGGGACCGGGCTGCAGCCCACCTTCTCTTACTCTCCAGCTGCCTGGCACCCCCATGGTCCTCTCGGGGAGCACCTCCTTCCCGCCCGCAGCAGGCACCCTCAGGGCAGCAGGTCACGGCCTGCCAAGGTGCACAGTGACCCAGCGCCCCGCTCCAGCAAGCTGGCGCCTCGTCCTGGGCAGGTGGAGACCAGCCTTGGGAGGAAAGCTGCTCTGCCTCTGCTCCTGGTAAGGCTCAGCTGGGAAAATCCCAGCGTTGCTCATCAGAAGTTAATATGTTAATAGTTTACTTGTTTGCTAAGGATTTAGAAAGGAATAGCTCTCAAGAATCTGTGGGCGCGGCTGTTTGTTGTTTTTGAGACAGGGTCCTACTGTGTGGTTCAGACTGGCCTTAAACTCACGGTGATCAACCTGCCTCAGCCTCCCGAGTGCACCACCACGCCTGGTTAAGAATTTGTATTTTGGCTGGGCAAAGGGGCACACCTGTAGTCCCAGCTACTCAGGAAGCTGATGCAGGACTGCTTGAGCCCATGAGTTCAAGGCCAGGCTGGGCGACACACCGAGACTCTGTCTCAAAAAGACAAATTTTGGGCTAGTTGTGTCGGTGTACCCCCGTCACCCAGCTCTCGGGAGGCCGAGGCAGGATGATCACTGCGAGTTCCAGGCCACCCTGGGCTACATAGCAAGACCCTGTCAAAACAAAAATAAAACAAACAAACACCAAATTTAGTATTTCCAACTGCAAAACATTTTAACTTCCTGCTATTTTTTAAATTAAAACTGCTACCTAATTATTTTAACATGACTAGATTATCTCCTTGTTCACTAAGTTTCAGCTTCTTCAGTAAGTCCTCTTCGTTGGCGTAAACACGGCTTTCTCCTTTGTGGCCTGACGGAGTCCGCACAACACTGTCCCTCTGCTGACTGCACTCAAAACAACAAACTGTGGGCTCCTAAACCCGCTGCTGCGGTGGAGGTGCGAAGACGTGGCCCGCTCTGGCCACCTGGAGCCCAGTGGGTCGCTTCTCCAGCAGAGAAGCACGAGGAGGCACAGCCTGGCAGGCCAGACTGGAGGCCAGTCGGCGGAGCGGGGCGCTGGCCTCTCGCCCGCGCTGAGCCGTGCAGCTCCATCCTGCCGCCTCCCTATCGGACGATCACTTGACAGAGTGACAGAGGAGGATAGAGGAGCTTGCGGGAGAGTGATTTCTCGGCATGATCGCCCTGGTCTGAGATGAGCTTGCCTTTGCATAAACGCCTCTAAAATCTAGGTGCAGAGTGTGGCGGGAGCCGAAGGACAAAAAGTGCGGTTCAAGCCCCGGCTCCTCCCCCAGAAATATCTCGCTATTTATTTGCAGTCAGTGGCTCAGGTTAACTGGGAAAACGCGGCCACCAACAGGGTTGGGCTGTGCCTGCAAGGCCACCCCGTGGACCCACAGAGCCCAGCACCGGGCGATGCCCTCCCCGCTGGGGCTGGCCAAGAAGCCAGACTGCAGCACGCAGGACAGCGCACGCCTGCTTCTGTGCGGCACCAAAGCGTGTCCCTGCGGTCCCCCAGGCCCCAGGCGGCGCTGGCTGGGTCCCCACCAGAGTGGGGGGACAGAGCCCCTCACCTTCTAAGGCTGAGGCCCTCGGGGAGTCTCCTCTCCCCTCCTCACCAGAAGGCTGGGGACTGGGGTCCGGGGACAGTGGCAAGGCGCTGACGGACGCGGGCAGTGCTGACGACGGTAACTGCACATCACATGCGTGCTGAGGGACACACAAAGTAGGTGTCCGATAACATGCGTGGATGGTCAGGGAAGCAAATGCCTCAAATTTGCCAGGCCTGGTGGTGCATGTCATCCGCCTTTCTGGGAGGCTGGGGCAGGAGGGTCTCGAGCTGGGGCCCAGCCTGGATAACCTAGCAAGACCCCGCACCTGCAACATCCATGCTGCAGGCCGAATGTCACGGAATACTCATGGAATCAGGCAGGCAGAGAACAAAAGGACAAAGAGAGAGGAAAAGCCACGCATTTCCCTGGAAGGCAGACGGAGCCCACCGTCAGCCAGCGCCGCCTGGGGCCTGGGGGATGGAGACCGCAGGGACACGCTGTGGTGCTGCCCGGTGTGCTGCGGTCTGGACCCCGCGAGTGCTATGGGGAGGTGGTGGAACTAGAAGAGGCGAGGCCCAGTGGGAGGACTTCGAGTCCTGGAGCTGCGGCACTCTGGGGGATTGGACGGGCGGTCTCTTTCTTTCTCTCTCTCACTTCTTGTGTCACTCCGGGCAGTGGGGGCCATGAGGGGAGCATTTTGCTGCTCCAGCTGCTCCTGCCATGATCTGCTGCCTCGCCACAGGCCCCCAGCAGTGGGACCGAGACCTGAACTGACTAGAGCAAGCTGTGCTGTGTGAACCAGCGTAGCTCAGGTATTTGTTACAGTGAAGAAAGGCTGACCACACCCGAAGGTAAACTGAGGCTCGCACAAAGTTCTGTGAGATGCAAGTGAGCAGAGCTAGGCAGAAGCAGGACAGAGGGCCCCACTGGTCACGAGTGGCCATTCTGCATGGGGACTGCAGGACGAAGACAGTAGAGGCCCAGGATGGAGTGATGGCAGCTTCTCTGTGTCGTTCGCTCATCCCCAACACTGCGCTAAGCACCCGGGGGAGAGCAGATGCCCACCCCTTTCCACACAAGAAACCAGTGCTCCAAAGGGTGAGCGAGGGGCTAGGTACAGAGAACTGGAGTGTGGGGGATCAGGTCCCAAGCCTCCAGACCCTGATGTGACAGACCCTGGGGGGCCTGCTGGGTCCCAGGTCGAGGGGCAAAACAGTTTACCTTTGAGGGAGGCCTCGGGGAGGATGTATCCTTCCATTATAGACAGCTAAGTTAGGTAGAAATATTATAGGCAGACAGGGCTGGACCCTCGAGGGAGTCAGTACAGAAGATGAGAATACACTACAGCTATGGCAGAAGGGACATCCATTGAAGGCCAGGTCTCAAGATAAGGATGGAATAAAAAAAAAAAAAGATAAGGATGGAATGACCAGAGCTACACACCTGCGCAGGGGATAAGCAATAAACTGAAGATTATACTCATCCGATCTGATAAAGTCTAGACAGACATCAGGTGGGCAGCCTGGACCTCCAGGTCCACCCCATCCTGGAATGTCTTTGTTCTTTCCATGTCCATTTGCTACATGACCTATTTCCCCATTGGGCAGCTGTACTTGCAATGTTGTATTAGTTAATCATAGTTTTGACCCATGTTGAACCCACCCCGTGATTTTGCTCTATAAAACCTCCTCTCAAAAGTGGGCTCATTGGCAACCCACTTTTGGGTCCCCTTCTGTCTCAGGAGCTCTCTCACAAGAAATTTTCCTATTCTTAACCTCCTTGTTCATTAGAATTCATTCTTTGATTCTGGGGAATATGAACTCAGTGTATCTGACATCTAGCAGGTTGGGAGTTACATTTTGCTCTGTATCACTCCTAGCAGTGGAGAGAGTGCTTCCCGCATTTCTCAGAAGAAAGGGAAAGGTGGAGGCTGGTCAAGGAGAGGCGCCTGGAGAGAGAAGGAGGGCCCAGGAGGAAGGGTGGGAAGCCCTGAGGGAGCCCCAAGAGCCCCACATCGCAGGCCACCTCTGGGAGCTGGACTCCTGCCCACCAGCGTGTCCTCCGACTTCTTTCTCTTACCATTCGGGCCCCGGTCTACTTCTCAGGTACCAGGTCAGCCCCTTGTAACACACAGCGCTTGCTAATCTCAGCACTCTGGGAGGCCAAGGCAGGACTGAAAGTGTGAGCCCAGCCTGGGCAGTTTAATGAAACCCTGTTTCAAAATTTAAAAAAAGGGCTGGGGACGCAGCTTGGTAAGGGGGCCCTAGGTTCAGTCCCTAGTGTCAGAAAAAACAAAAACACAAAAGGCCCCCACAGTAGCAGTTCTGGAAGGGCTGGGAAAGGATGCATGTGCGGCTCGGGGGAGCCAGGGAGTGCAGGCAGGGGCTCGGCACGCCTGGGGACCCGGAGTCTGTGCTGTGTGACCAGCAGGGGAGAGGAGTCACGGGAGGCTCAGACACAAACGACAAGAATCTTCTACGGGTCCAGGGCCTGCCCAGGGCGCCAGCTCCCCACAGGGTGCACGCAGAGGAGGCCGTGTGGGGCCTGCTGAGCGTCACAGCTCCGCAGCTCCCGAGTGGACAGCGCTCAGGGTCAGCGCAAGGGGAGCGCTCGACTCTCACAAGCTGCTGGGATGATTTTGCTTTGCTTTTTTGTGGTACTGAGGACTGCGGCCCTTCACGCGAAGCTACATCCCTAAAGCCACACCTGCCTTTTTTTTATTTTAAAGACAAGGTCTCAGCTAGACATCGTGGCGCACGCCTGTAATCCCAGCACTTTGGGAGGCCGAGGCAAGAGGATCGCGGTGAGTTCGAGGCCAGCCTAGGCTACCCTAAGCTACATAGCGAGACCCTGTCTCAAAAACAAAAACAAAAAAGACAGAGTCTCCTTAAATAGCTAAATTGTGCAGATTGGGCTCACACTTGTGATCCTCCTGCCTGCAGGCATGCGTCACCCCCCCCACAGTCTGTGGCCCTAACTATCCACTCAAGAGCGTGTCCACACACACATGTACTACTCAGTGTTGTGCCATTTCGCTCAACAGTCACTCCCCACATGCGTCCGGGCCATGCTCAATCCCTGCGTCCGCGTGGGTTTCCGACCCGCGTCAGGAGAGAGGAGCGGCCAGGCCTGGGAAAGGAGGCCAGGGGGCCGGGCGGCCACCCGGAGCATGCGGGGAACAAGGGTACAGGGGAAGGAGGCGGCTAGGATGGACGGGGGGAGGGGGAGGAGGAGGGAGTCTCCCTGGCCGCCTCCCGGGCCATCTGCAGGCTCCTCCCGCGACCCCGGCCCGTCCGCTCCACGCGCGGCGCCGTCCATGCAACCCTGGTCGCCGCCGCCAGGGGGCGCCGAACATCGGCAAGCAATTGCGCAAACGCAAAGGGCGACCGGCACTTCCGGCGACCGGATAGCCAATCTGTGCGAGGAAGGCGGGTCGTTTCGGCGCGCGGGTCCGCCACCGCCGACCTCCCTTGGTGCTGATTGGCTGGTGTTCGCCACGGCCAGCTCCCATTGGCTGGCTTGAGGTCCCGGCGCGAAAGCCGTGGCCCGCCGCGTCTGCGCAGTGAGGGTCCCGACCTCTTCGCGTCCTTTCCGCGTCCGGCCCGGGGTTTGGCCGCCTGCTCTGCGCCACACCCCTGACCTCCCACGGTACTCTCGGTAGTGCCGGAGCCAGAGAAGGGCGCAGCCAGGTGCGCTGCCCCGGGCAGAGCTACACAAGGGACGAGCAGCTAGCAAGGCTGAGGCAGGAGGGTCTTCTGGTCGGGCAGGTCCGACCTAGGGCGTGAGATCGGGCTGGTGGCACACGCCTGTCATTCCAGCACTTTGGGAGCCCGAGGCAGGAGGTTCACAAATTCGAGTCCACCCTGGACAATTTAGCGAGTTAGCAAGACCCTCCTCAAAAGAATAAAAAGGCCTGGGAACGTAATTTAGTGCGAAGACCCTCGGGTTCAATCCCCAGTAAAAATAAAATACAAAAAACCAGGAAGGAAGAGAGCATGTGCAGGTAGGGACCCTGTGCATAGTCACCACCTGTGCTATTGAAGCCTCCCAAGCAGGGACCTCAGTCCACCGGTCCGGCGGCCCCACGCCGGCCCCTCACCTCGCTTCACCCCACGATCCCTCTAGAGTCTGTCTCGGGGTACTGCCACAATTCACAGTGGAAAGCTCATTTGTGCTCATTCCAGACTGGGGGGAAGCTGCAGCAGGCCAGTCCCTGCACCCACTCACCTGCCGTGGCCCCATGTCTGGGCACCGTGTCCCTGCAGCCAGGCCCAGGCCCGGGGGCAGCAGCTCCATCCCAGGCGGGCAGTGGCACACCGCCAGCTCCCAGTTAACGAGCTTATCTTCTTAGATATTAAACCCGGAAATTAGAAAGGGTCTCTGAACGCTCATGCACTAAGCAGCAGTGGCTGGGGCTGGGGCAGCTCGGTGAGGCAGAGCTTAGCCTGCTCAAGGCCCTGGTTTCCCCCTGGCTCCCCCAGCAAACGAACAGCAGGCAGTGTCTCCTGGGTACCCTCCATCCCCGGGAGCAGGGTGCAGGCTGAGCGGCCCCCCAGGCTGGGGCCACCGCCTGCCTCCTGGACGCACACCCCTGGGCAGAACCCAGAGCCACAGAAGCACAGGAAGGCGGGCTGGGTGACAAGCACTGCTGCCCCCAGGGACACCCAGGGGGCTGGCGTGGGCAGCACCCAGCGCGGGCCAGAGCTGGGGCCAGAGAAATCACACAAGCTCTCTTCTCGTTCCGGAGCCTGCACTCCGGAACAGCAAGGACTCTGTGTGGGGGTAGGCAGCAGAGCAGCCTGGACACCGCCCCCGCCCAGGGCTCTGTCCCTGTCACCACCTTGCCTTGCCCTGGAGTGCTCTCCCCTGCTCCTGCTGCTCTTGTCAATGTTTGAGGGCTTTAATGCTCTGGAGGAAAAGTAATAAAACAGGAACTTCTTAAGGTGGATGACAAAGAAGCTGGGTACAGAGCTGCAAACTTGTAATCCCAGTCCTCGGGAGGCTAAGGCAGGAGGGTCACAATTTGAGAGAACTTGTCTCAAAAAGGTCTGGGGGTGCAGCTCCAGGTGGAGGCCCAGGGTTCCACAGGCCTCCACAGGCAGGGAAGACAGACTAGAGGTAAAGGGGGTGGCTGCTGTCTCAGCTGGCACGCCTGAGATTCCCCTGCCTTCCCAGATTTGGCAGCTGCACAGGTGGCACTGGATGGCCATGCATGTCCGAGTGAGAGCTATGTGTGTGCGTGCACACACGTGTGCTCATCTGCATTCACACATGCACACCGTGACAGGACGTGGAAGGCAGGGAGAGACGAGCTGTTGCTCCTGCTGCTGCTGCTTCTGCTGCTCCTGCAGGCAGCACCAGCTGGAGCCCAGCATGGCATCAAGGCCTCACTCGACACAGCCTCCCAGGTTCCCCTGTAATCGAGAAGACCCAGTATCCCCGACATGTGTCTCTAACTCCCACACCTTGAGAACGGGGACAGAGCCCTGTAGTGTCAGGGCCTGAGGGATGGGACTGGCCTACGGGAGACTGTAGTCCCAGAAATGTACCTCTGTTAAAAGCACACTCAGTCCAGGGGAGGTGCTGCACGCTTGTACTGCTAGCACTCTGGGAGGCTGAGGCAGGAGGATTCCAAGTTCAAACCCAATGTGGGCACCTCAGCGGAACCCTGTCTCAAAGTAAAACTGGAAAGGGGCTGAGGATGCAGCTCAGTGGTAGAGCGCTGAGTGGTACGCAGGAGGCCTTGGCTTCTATCCCCAGGACTGCAGGAAAGACAGCCCAGAGAGGTGGCTGCCATAGCGGTGATGGCACAGTGGCAGTCTCGCGAGTGATGAGAGCAAGTTACTAAGCCGAGCTCTCCCTCAGCCTCCTTACTGTACCTGGGGATAAGGAGTCTGCACCTCCAGCCCCAAAGCAAGGAGATAGTCATGAGATAAGGTGCAAGGAGCTCCGGGAAGCCTGCCTCGGCCGCCTGCCATCCGTGTGCAACCTGTTCCTGGACACGTGTGGCGGGCACGGAAGCCAGCAGGGTGGCGATGGCCCCCCTGCCCGGCCCTCCCCAGCAGCGCCCTTCCCACAGGCCTGCCGCAGGTGGCGGCACTCTGCACAAGGGACAGTACCCGGCTAAGACTGCCCTACAGAACAGGGCCTGCGTTTTTCCACTTAAAAATATGCCTGGGACAGCCAAGCACGGTGGTGCATGCCTGCAGTCTCAGCACTCCGGGAGGCTGGGGCAGGAGGGTCACACGTTAGAGCCCAGCCTAGGCCCAGACCAGGGAGACCCTGTCTCAAAAACTGAAAAAGAGCTGGGGATGTAGGCCAGTCCACAGTACTGGGGGAGGTCTGGGACATATTTCCAAGTTAGCTACCGAGGTCTCAGACCTGTCGAGGAAGGCGTCCAGGCTTCCCCATCCCCTGCTGAGCGCCACGTGGCCATTCCCACGGTGGCCTGAACACTGTGGTTCTGTGCAAGGAATGTCACAGAGGCTGGGACTGGGGACCCGTTCCCCACCTAGCAGCTGCTTGCAGAGCTTGCCACCCACCTCCCCAGCTGGAGACCCAAGTCCTTGCCAGCCAAGTGTCCCTCAGCTCAGTGTGGAAGGACAGTAGGACAGGGATCTGGGGGCCTGGACCCCTGGTCTAGCCGTTGCCTCTGGGGCACAAGGAATCAGGCCTAGGCACAGGGGGCCCTTCCAGTCCAAGTGACCGCAGCCTCAGGCCAGCCCTCGAGTGCCATCTGCCCTGTGTCCAAGGTGGCCCACAGAAGCCCGGAACCTGTGGTCAGAGAAGCCCTGGAGCCGCTGTCCCCTCCCTTTCCCTCGGCCCTGGCCAGGTGTGGCAGGTGGTGGGCGGTCTGCTCAGAGCCCCTGGGGAGGGTGGGAGAGTGGGAGAGGAGTCAAACCAGTTCCCTCAGCAGCCCTGGGTGGGGCTGCAGCTTTAAAAGGCTGTGCACAGCCCAGAACTGCTTCTGCTGTGCCCAGGTGAGCGCCCAGGTGTGCAGGTACCTAAGGGACCCCGGGGATGCCAGGGCAGGGGTGGCCCGAGCCCCCTGAGGGAAGGCGGGCTGCCACTGGGCTTCTGAGGGCAGAGGGGTACAGCAGCCTCCCCGGCCTGGGGGCTTCCTGCTGGGGTCACTGTCCAGGGACGAGACTGGCCTGGGCCAGAGCGCTCAGTCTGCAGAGGAGCCTCACATGCTGGGCTCCTAGGAGGGCCTGGCCTGGGGGCTGGCCTGCCCCAGCCACATTCAGAAGCCAGGCGTCCCCATCCCCTGCTCGCAAGACTGCATGTTTATGCATTTACATAATACACGTTTTTTAATTTTTGGTTTTTGAGAGAGGATGTCTCTATGTAGTTTAGGCTGGCCTTGAACTGACTATGCAGTCAGGCTGGCCTCAAACTCATGGTGATTGTCCTGCCTCTGCCTCCTGAGTGCTGGGATTACAGGTGTGCACTACCACACCTGGCACATGACATATTCATATACTGTAACAGGTTTTCAGTGCTGGGCTACTTTTTAAGATCAACAATTAGTAGTTGGCTTAACTCCATCTGTACAGCTTCTAAAGTTGCTACTATTACAGTCCCTGGGGCCCAGAGAGTCTAGGGGACCGGTGAGAGGCTGAGATCTGCAACCTCATGCCACAATGGTGACAGTGGTTTCAGGGTCAGGGACCCAGGCACAGTGAGAGGGGCTGTGGGTGGAACCCCAGAGAGGTGCAGCGAGGAGCGAGGCTGGGGCAGCCCACCCCGCTCACTCCTCTGTACCCTGCCCAGCCGCCCAGCCCCAGACCTTCGTGCGTAGCCAGGGCCCTCCCTGAATTCCATCAGTCTCCTCCTGTGACAGAGAGAACACGAGCCATTACTGTGGGCTTTACAGCGCAGTCCAGGCCAGGCCCTTTTGCAGTCGGCCAGCCTCGGAGCCCCACACAGTTGTCAGTGTCTTAGGCAGAAAGGGGAGGCAGTCCCTGTCCCCAAGCCGGGCAGCCTGCACCCTCCTCCCTGCCCGCTCAGCCCCTGCCCTCCTGGCCGTCCTCCCATGTCTCCCCCACAGCTCTGCTGCAGGCAGCGCCATGGAAGCAGTGACCCAGGCCCTCCTCCTGGTGCTGGCAGGTGAGTCGCCTGGCTCACCCACCCACCACACAGTGGAGACCAGAGCCTCTGGGGCCTGGCGTGCAGGGAGTGCCCGCACGGGTGGAATGTGGGCACTGCAGAAATGTTCTCATGGGCCCAGGTCATGGAGCCTGTTTCCTGGGGGACAGAGAGGTCACCAGGCACTGCAGGGAGCTAGAGAGTGCCATCCATTCTTCGCAGAAACAATAACTGTGGAAAGCCTGGGGCCGCGGCTGGGGCTGGACCCTGGATGAGAGGAAGGCACCAGCAAGGGCTGCAGTGGCCCGGGGTGGCCTCCACGCCCTGCAGATGGCATTGTGCCACCACTAACCACCATCCTCTGCTCCTCCTGCCCAGGCCTGTCCGTTGTGGGAGCTGGCAACCTGTTTGGTGAGGAGCATCCCCCTGCCCTGAGCCCCATCCCTGCCTGGGCCTGGTCTTTACTTTCCCTTTTTCTTTCCTCAGAGAAGGACAGTCCCTTCTACTATGGTAAGAGCTGCTACCCCTGCACCTCTGCAGACAGGCTGGCAGGGGCTGGTGGGCTGTGGGGGACAGCCAGGCTCCAGTTTGGCAGAGGGTTTAGAAGAGCAGGGGCGGGGGCTGGGGGCAAGCCGTCATCCCCTGCTCATCTTCACACCCTGGGTCCCAGATCAGGCCACCTTTCAGCAACACTTGCTCCTTGCTGTGCACCCCCTCTCACCCCCCACCTGTCGCCACCAGGGCCCACAGTGTTTGGCGACTGACACGCAAGCGGGCAGCTGGACAGGCTTTTTCCCCACTGCGGGAGCCCTGTCCCCGGCGCTGTGCAGCGGGCAAGCACTCTGCCAGCACTGCACCCCTGCCCGACCAGGCATTACTGATGGGCGGCAGACTGTCCCAGAAGGTCACGCGCACACCTTGGGTTTGCTTTGTTTGGGGGCTGGGGATAGATCCAGGACTCACACAGCCCCTCTCCTGGTCAGACTGGGAGAGCCTGCAGCTGGGCGGTATGATCTTCGGGGGGCTCCTGTGCGTCGCCGGGATCGCCTTGGTCCTGAGTGAGTGGGACCCCCGCAGAGGCGTGGCCGGGCTGGCGGGGCGTGGCCGGCAGGGCGTGGCCAGGCAGGCTCCAACAGGTCTTCCCTCCTCACAGGCAACAAATGCAAGTGCCAGCGGAGTGAGGGGCCCAGGTGAGGGCCCTGTGGGAGGGGCGGAGCCCCACAGGACCCGGGGTGCCAGCGGGGGTTTGGCATCCAGATCCCCCAACCTGGGGCCCACCCAGTCAAGGACAGCTCTGGACCCGGGGCGGGAGGGGGACCCCGGTGCGGGCTGCTCTTAACTGGTTCCATCCTTCCTGCAGCCCTCCAACCGAGAAGGCCACCCCACTCCTCAAGGGAGGTGAGCTGAGCTCTCGCAGGCCGGTGGGCTCCGCGTCCCAGGTCTCGCTAGTCCCTGAGGCTTGCCTCATTCTCGGCAGGTGCCAGCGCCTCCTGAGCCCAGGACCGCTGCCTGGGCTTCACTGCCACACCGAGGGACTCACTGCCCACAGCCTCGCTGCCAGCCCCTCCCAGGACAGCCTGGTCCCTACGAACTTATTTATGTATTAAAAGATCTTACCACTGTGCCTGTGGCTTCTGGGTCTGCTGGGGAAAGGCAAAGTACCTCTGGCTGTCCCCTGTAGCCCCATTTCAACCCCCACCAGAGCCCTGTCCCCTGCATGGCCCAAGGCTGAGTTCCACTCCAGCAAACCCACAGGGGCCGAGGCCATGTGAGGCCACAGAGCTGTATCACAAGACCCCCCCAGTCTCGGGCCTTGCCTTGAAGGTCCAGGCAACCTGTGCCTAAAACGACCCCCAGCAGCTGCCCTCCCGAGAGCACGAGAAGCCCCGCACCTGGTGCTGGCTCCCTTGCTCTGCGACGCAGGACAGCAATTCCTTTGTGGGACCACCCAGCTGGACAACAGGGGGGTCCCCCACCCCCAGTTTCTTTGAGACCCCAAGAAGAGTCACAGCCAAGAGCCCCACAGGTGCAGTTTAGACCCCAAGCCATCTGTTGGTCCCTCCTGAGGCCTCAGTGGCAGCCCTGCAGCCTCAATGCCGCAGCCTGCCGTGGCTGCTAATCACAGGGGAAGCGGGGACCCAGCACCCCATCCCGCCTGCCATCTCCAAGGCTCTCCGAGGGAGAGTAGCAGGGTGCAGACGCCTGGGGCCATGCCAGACTCCACAGTGGGGTGGAGGGGGCAGGGTCTGGGACAGTGGCAAGCACCCCAAGGCCCCCAGGCAAGGCGACAGTGGCTCTGCCCATACAGCCTCTGTCGCCCTAATACATAGCATTTCGACCCCGCTGGACACACTTCCTGTCCTGTGTCACCAACAGCCTGCCTTCTGGAGTCTAGTCCCATGCAGGCAGTCAGCTGGCGGGAAAGTTGAGTGGTAACACCATATATATAGGCCAGGGGATGTGGCTAGGCAAAAAGACGTCCCCTCCAGGCTTCCCCTGGCAAGGCTGGGGGACCAGGAAACCTGGGGGGCACGCCTTCATGTCCCCACCAAGGTGCCAGGCACAAGGGGTTCATTTCTACCAACAGAGCACCTAGTACTGAAGGACACGCCCCACACACTTCCCCAGGGCTGGCTCAATGTCCCAGCACTCAGCACAGGGCAATGGCAACCTCCAGCATTTCTGGGACCTGAGCTCTTTCCTTTCTTTTGGTTTTTTGAGGCAGGGTCTCACTATGCAGCCTAGGCTGGCCGCCATCTCCCAGCCATCCTCCTGCCTTCCCAAGTACCAGGATTACAGATGTGCGTCACCACACCCAGCCTGGCCTCCATTCCTGATAAATGGTCCCAGAAAGGCCCCAGGGCTGTGCCTGTTTGGTGATGTGCCCCTCCCTGGTTTTTAATTTTTATTATTTGTAGTACTGGGTACTGAACCCAGGGCCTTCACACTGAGCTATTTCCCTAGTCTTTTATTCTTTGAGACCGGATCTCACTGAGTCACTAAATTATCCAGGCTGGGCTCCAACCTGCCATCCTGCCTCAGCCTCCCACTGTGCTGGGATTACAGGCGCGTCCACCACACTGTCAATAAGTTTATGGACCTTATCTGAAAAACCTTCACAGAATCTTATTTGGCCTAAATTTCAGCATCCTGTTCCTGAGCTGAGGAAGCTTTCCTTCTTTTGAGCTCCCTCCTTTTTAACTGAACAAATCTTATTTTTTCCAGGTGGTTTGTTAACTATTTATCTGGGACAAGATCTCACCAAGTTGCTCACTGGAGGCCGGCTATCCCCTTGCCTCAGCCTCCTACATAGCTGGGGTTACAGGCCTGTGCCACTATGGCAGCTTTATTGTTGTGCTTCACTGATTGTTCATGCTTACTGCAGTACAGAGGCCTCTCTCACGGCAAGCCAGCTTCTGAGAGCCCTCAGACATCATCCAGGGCAGCAAGCGGGGCGTTCTGGCCACCAGAACCCACAACCGACAACTGGAGAGGGTGCTTTCCTCGGATCTGAATCCACACTGTTGTCTTACTTTACTGGATAACAGGTCTTACACGTAAATACCAGGCTCTGGGGTGCAGCTTGGCAGGGGAGTGCCAGCCTCGCCTGGGACAGGCCCTGGGTTCGGCCCTCAGCACCACAGAGATAAATACATCCATCCAATTCTAGACTTCTAGTCTATGAAACACATCCACTATTTCTGTGCCTGTTCCATTTTTTCAATTTAAAAAACACTTTGCACTTACTTTGAGGTGCTTATGTTTGAGGTCCCCGGGCCCCTCCCTGCCCCCATGGCAAGTTCCTGCAGAACAGTAGCACACTGTCACACCCAGGATGTCTACAGCCACACAGCCATCCACCTTACTGAAACACCGCCAGTCTCACGGTACTTGTGTGTGCACTGAGTTCCATGCAGTGCTACGCGTGTGTGGAGACGCGTGGCCACCGCCACACAGTCCATCTTGAGGGTCCCTCGTGCCATAGTGACTCAGTGAGGCCCTGTCCGAAAATAAAAGAAAAAAGGGCTGGGGATGTAGCTCCATGCCAAGGCCCTGGGTTTGGTCCCCATCCTTGATTCAGACGTTTGGGTTTGGGGAGATACCACGTGCAGGTGTGAACACAGTATCTCTGCTGGGGCCTGCTTGTCATCTGTAGCAGACAGCACAGCAATGGGCAGAGCCGCTACAGCTTTCTGGTAATTAGAAGTATGTGCAGTGTAAAGGAAACCATCTCCAAAATTCCTAAATCCTATCAGGCCTTGTGGTGACACACATAATCCCAGCTACTCCGGAGACTGAGGGAGGAAGATCAAAAGTTCAAGGCCAGCCTGGACAACTTAAAGAGACCCTGTCTCAAAAACAAAATGAAAAAGAGCTGGGGTGTAGCGCAGAAGCAGTGCGCTTGGCTGGCCGTGCATAGAGCCCTGGGTTCAAACTCTGGCACTGAAAAACAAAGCCCTACTATACACTACACTCTGTGTTTTTGGTTTTTTGTGGGTTTTTTTTTTTTTTTTTGGTGTGTGTGTGGTGCTGGGGATCCAACTCAGGGTCTTGCACTTGGTAGGCAAGTGACTGTAACTACTGAGCTAAATCCTCAACCCCATATACACTCTACTCTGGCTGCAGGATCTTTTTGTGGTACTAAAGATGGAACCAAGGGTCAGGCCGAGCTGCGGTGTCTTGACCTTTCCCCTTTCCCTTGGAAACTGCCACGGTGCTGGCCAGGAGACGGACCAACAGGTATCTGGGGTCTCTGAGGGTTCACCCTCCCTCCAGCACGTGCGCCGTCAGGTCCTGGCTGCCTCCTCAAGTCCAGGGAACCAAGCGCCGACGGAGGGGTCAGTACCAGGTGGTCAAAATCTCTTCTGATGCTACTCTAACAAAGCAAGAGCATCAGTATCATCCTGGGGGACATGGAAGTGTGTTCTTCTGTCCATGCTGAGAAGGTGAAAGTTTTAAAATCTGCTACATGATGCTGATTGAAAAGGATGCATTCATAGCTGTCAGAAGTGCTGGTCCTATACCACTAAGGACTGCAGCTGTGATAGATGGACTGGGTCCCCCTGCCGGGATCCACAAGAGGATGACGCTTGCCTTCTGTCCCGTGTAGCCCTCATGGGAGAAGTCATACACACAGCACTTCTGTTATCTTGCAGGAGTGAGGTGCGGGGGCTCCATCTGGGGTTCCTCGGCCTCTCTTAGCATTCCCTGAGGGACCCAGCAAGGGATGCTGCCCACCATACAAGCCTGGGGAAGAGTATGACGTCAGCAAACGCGTGACCCAGGGGATCCACCCGTATCATCCTGCCTTCCTGAGGTCGAAATGTGGTAGAGGCCATGGGGGGACTGTGGCTGCCCTGGGATCCAACAGCACTAGAAAGATTTGTCTGTGTAGTCTAACAGCCAAGTAGAATGAGACCCTGGCAACACTGGGGCCCGGGATGTGGCTCAGGGTAGTGGTGTCTGCTTCACGAGGCCCTTGGTTCCATAACCAGCACAACAGACAAAGCTAATGTCCAAATTCTGCTCCCAGCTCCTACCCTCCCCTTTTCCTTAGTAGCTCCAAGTCGCCCCAGAGTTGTCAGCCTCTGCCAGATTCAGGCTGGTCAGGACTTCCTGCAACCCAAAGGCTGCCACCACCTGCCACATGGAATCCTCTAATCCCATTTTCCTTTCCTCACCAACTCAACAGCCTTGGTCCTTCCATGACATCCCCAGCTGCTTCACCTGGCCTGAGCACCCAGCCTCCCTGGGGCACCACCTGTCCCCAAATTTCAAGGGGATCCCAGTGTGTAACCAGGAAGAAGCCCTGACCCAACTCAGCCGCACGGCCAGCCCTCCTGAAGGCTGGGCCAAGCTCCTGCTGTGGTGGCTGCACTGGTCCCAAGTGTAGTGGCAAACCCCAGCATTTGGGAGGCTGAGGCAAGAGGACTGGAGTTGGAGTCAGCCTGGGCTACACAGCAAGTTCAAAACCAGCCTGAACTACACAGTAAGACCCTGTCCCAAAAAAGCCAAATAATAAAAAGAAAAAAAAAAAGGCCAAATTTTAAATTTTGAGACAAGATGGCTGGAAATTGCCCAGGATTATAAACACATGCCTGCTAGGATTACAGGCATGTGCCACCCCAGCAGGCTTGTTCTCATTTCTCCTTACTGAAACTCAGACAAATTCCTACCCTCAGCACTCAGGATGCTGAGATAACAGACCACCACACCTCCCTTGTCCCACATGGTCTGCTATGGATAGATTTGGCCTTCAAATGGATGCATCTGTGCAAAACCATCCTTAGCCTACGGGATACAGGAAAGCAAGGGGTAGGCTGAATGGGGTACTTTCGGGCTTGGTGTAGGCACTGAGGGACTCACAGTCCCCAATCACCTACACAGGTGCCATGGTGCACCCTAAAGGCAGAGTGATTGTGTGCACTCCTGATACCACTGTCCAGTGAAACCTACGGCCAGGTCAACAGCGAGTCCCAGGAGAGCTACTTCTTCGGCCCCATGACTTCCCATCTCCCTCCTCCTGCTGCCTCAGACCCTGACCTCTCCAAGGCAACCCCACCCATGTCCACCAGCATCTGTCTGAGCCCAGCACTTCCACCTGCCCATGTCCTGCCCTCTGGAGTCACATGGTGCTGGAGGGAGCCTGGCAGGCCAGGCAGAGCCACAAAGCCCAATAAGGAATCGGACTTACATTTTCACAAAAACCTTTGGGTTCAACCAAGAGCATTTTCCCTGTAGGAGAACAAGGGCACTGGGTAAATACTCTTCCACTGGTGAAACCAAGGTACCTTAGCCAATGTTCAGCTACCAAACAGAAGCAAGAAGATGGGGGGAGAAGAGCACGGCTAGGGGACAAATGTCTGCAATTCCAGCACTCAGGAGGCCAAGGCAGGACTGTGAGCCTGAGGCCAGCATAGACTATACAGCAAGACCCAGTGTCAAAAAAAAACCTTAAGGGGTTGGGGATTTAGCTTAGTGGTAGAGCACATGCCTAGGAACCACAAGGCCCCAAGTTTGATCCCCAGCACCTCCCCCAAAACCGCAATATGTAGCTGGGTGTGGTTATCCCAACACTTGGGAGGAAGACCATCAAGCATTCAAGGCCAGCCTAGACTACAATAGTGATGAAACCCTGTCTGAACAAAAAAAAAACACCAAAACAATATAATGAAGCTGGGAGAATCGCCTACAACAAAGTACTTTTGTGTAGAATATATTATAAAGTTGTGTTTCCAGATTAGAGGGCTCCTAGCAAGCCGCACGCAGCTGCCTACAGTCTGGATGCTGCTCTGCTGGGTGGGCAGCAAGCTAAAAAACAGGCCTTGGGTTCAGGAGTGTGCACATCCTGTAATAATCTGTCCTTGCCAAATTGGGAATGCATGTCCTACAGGAAGCACAAGACGGCTGCTGCCAGCACCTCAAAGTGGACTAGAAACATCACATGTGGTGGCCCACAGCCTTGAGACGTGGAGTGCTCCAAGTCCAGACTCCAGCACGTACCAGGGCGGCAGGACACCGCGACTGGCCTGGGGACACACCACCAAGCCTGTGTGTGGCGGCTAGGGCTGTGTACCTTCAGACTCCGCAGGGTGTGTCAGTCACCATTTCCACCATGCGCGTGTTGAACATTTTATCAGACTTTTATTTTAGCCTCGGTGCTAAGAATAGAAGGGAGATCATAGATTTGATGTACTATGTTACTTCCCAATCCACACCAAAATACATTAGCATTAAAATGAGTTCTTGCCAACCACCCAGTTGTTTTGCTACCTGTTTGCTGAGCAGATAATCTGTGCCAGTCGTTGTGAAAAAGTCTTTATTTTAAGAAAAAAATTTAGTTAACAAAAATTTTTTTAACAAGTTTCACTTAGCAAAATACACCCAAAAGGAAATCACATTACAAAGAAAGCTTTAAGTCAAGGCCTCACCAATTCCTACAGTATTAGTATTGTGTCTCAATTCTCAAAACTAACTCTTTTTAAAAAGCTTAAACTTAACCTAAAAGATTTATTTAAATGAAAATATAAACTAGAATGAACAAACATGAGAAATGCTCCTCTTTGAATTAGGGATCTAGCACCTTTGAGTTGTCCAAAAAGTACATCTCCCCCAGGTGTTCACGGGTCGGCGCCAAGGATCCACGTGTCCTTAACTTACTTAAACTACTAACTCAGGAAACACCACTCCAAGTATACTACCAATGTTAATCGAGAAAAGCGGAAGAAGAAAATAGTTTTAGTTTACTCAATATCACATGCTAGAAGGAAAGTTTGCATGAGAAAACACTGAAGAGGTAATTTTTTAATCCAGATTTCACAAACTCATGGTGCAAAATGGGTCCCACAGCTTCCTCTAGTCATAAAACTGCTCCTCACTGTGTGTCGGCTGCCTGTGACAATATGATTGAGGACTCCAACCTCCCTAACCAACTAGTCGTACCCCCCCATGCTATTCTGACCACTGTAGCCGGCCCCGTAGCAGCCGCTCACCGACTGGCTCTCCAGGCCGCTGTAGGTGGCCTGGGCGGCCGACACCCCCATGCCCTGCATCACCTGGCTGCTGTAAGCCCCATTGCTAGCCCCCGTGGTGGAATTGAGGAAGAGTTCTATGTAGCGGTGCTGCATGTTGGCCCTGTCCTTAGACATGGCCGCCACGGCTTCCTCGTGGGTGGCAAATTCTACGTCGGCTTCGCCCGTCACTCTGCCATCAGGCCCGATCTCAATGTGCACTCTCACGGGGTTGAGCGGCGAGAAGAAGTTGTAGATGTCATTCTCGGTGGCTTTGTAGGGCAGCCCCCGCATGTGGACGCAGTGGCCAGTGGTGCTCTGCACTGTGAACTCGCCATCTCCATATCTGTGGTCGTACATGCCAGAGAGACAGTAGCTGAGGTCTCTCCCAAACAGGTCGGTGGTGAAGCCGTAGCCATCGCTGAGGCCGCTGTATTCCTCGTAGCCCCCATAGCCAGCGCTGTACGCCCCAGAGCGCATCCTCTCCAGGCCTGCCTGCTTCACGATGCCAATGTACCTCCGTGCAGTGCCGGGCCGGTCATAGGGACCTGGCCGCTGCACGGACATGAACTTCAGGGGTGG
The DNA here is from genome assembly GCA_004026905.1 of Hystrix cristata. NCBI lineage: Eukaryota > Metazoa > Chordata > Mammalia > Rodentia > Hystricidae > Hystrix > Hystrix cristata. Next base: position 50,099 of record PVJO010006418.1, read on the forward strand.
GTCTGAGTACGACCTCACCTCCTCCTGACTGCTCTTGAACACCTCGATGTATCTGTGGCCGATCCTCTCCTTGTGCTTCCCAAGGGCCTTCTCAGCCAGCTCCTGAGAGGCAAACTGCACGAAGGCCTCGCCAGTGATCTTGCCCTCGGGGTCCACAGGCAGTGTGATCCCGTTTGGCACGATCTCCAACCCTGAGAAGAACTGCACGATCTCTTCTTTTGTGCATCCGAACGGGAGTCCCCGGAGCCGCACGAAGCCATCATTGGCGGTGTCAGCGCTGTTGGGGCCGCTGTGCTTCAACACCCAATCCATCTCGGTTCTGTGGGACTTGAACACCTCGATGTACCGGTGCCCCATGCTTTCCCTGTCTTTTTTCAGGGCCATTTTGACATCATCTTCGGACTCGAGTTCAACAAAAGCCTCACCACTCTGCCTGCCTTCTCTAGTGTAAATGAAATGAACACCTGCGACCCCGTCGCGAATTGTGCAGTCGGAGAGAAAGTTCTGCACATCCTCAATTGAGCAGGACCAGGGCAGCCCACGGAGCTTCACCACATAGCCTTCACCTCCCTCGGGGCCCAGCATCGTGAGCACTTGGCCAGGCAGTTGCTAGACAAGCTTGGGCACAGCTGTGTGGCTGTAAGAAAGCAAAAACTACTTTACATGATTTTACTTTTTATAGGCATGACAAGAATATACAATGAGTACTAAGAAAGAAGAAGTGGAACTAAATGAAGACTAAGAACAGCCAAGGCCCAGCACCTGGAGTCCTATAGCATTGAGGAGGCTGAGGCAGGAAGATCCCTAGATGCTGGTTTAAGAGGCTAGCCTAGGCAACACAGCACACCTTCTTTAAAAAAGAAAGAAAGAAAGAAAGAAAGAAAGAAAGAAAGAAAGAAAGAAAGAAAGAAAGAAAGAAAAAAGTAAAGAAAACAAATACGTTTCAGAGCTGAGAGTCGATGCCAGGTCTTTCAAAAAGAAGCAAGAGGGAAAGTAACAAGAGCAAAATACTGATCTGGAAGTTTTCAGTAAAAAAGTTAGACCTGTTACCTTCTAGCAGTCAAGTACTACAGGATTTCAAGGGAAGAAAATGAATTTGGACACAACACTCGAGAAGACTAGGAATTCTTCAGAGCTGAGTGTGTTGGCACACACCCATAGTCCCACCTACTCAGGAAACTGAGGCAGGATCACTTGAGCCAAGCCAGGATTTCAGGACCAGCCTGTGCAATACAGTGCGACCATGTCTCTTAAAAACCAGAAATAAAAAATATTTTTTTCAGAACTAGACAAATATCATTACATCGAAGAAAGCGTCTATACAGCAAAGCAAATGATCATCAAAGAAGAGATAAGCTATGCAAGATAGAAAAATTTTATAAAGCTATGTATTTGGCAAGGGAATAATATCCAGACTATTACAAGGAATTCTAACAACTCATAGTTTAAAAAAAAAAAATCCTCAGGAGCCAGGTGTGGTGGTGGTACATGTCTGCAATCCCAGCACTCGGAAGATGGCTACAAGTTCCAGGCCAGCCTGGGCTACATAATGAATTCAAGGTCAGCCTGAACTGTACAGAGACCCTGTCTCAAAAAAAAAAAAAAAAAAAAAAGGAGGGGGGAGGCAGGGAGCTGTGGAGACTTATCTCAGTAGAGTGCTTGCCTGGCAAGCCCAAGGCCCTAAATTCGATCCCCAGAAGCCCCCCACCAAAAAGGTTCAATTCCTACTACAAAAGAAAAAAAAAAAAATCACCACTGGGGTAAAACAATCCGTGCCAACAGTGCCTGAGTAAATTTCCCTGTTCCCTGAACTGTCAAGACCAGACAAATGCCAGTCAAGAGAGGCCAACCTGAGCCACACCCCAGAGAACAGACCACCCACCTGCAGAACGATAGCACAGTGCAAATAAATATGAAGACCTTAGGCCTCCTGGGTCTACACTACAATCTTGCACTTTGCAGGCACTGTGAAGAGAGATTCCAGGAAGAAAATTGAACCACACCTTCACATCCAGTGGGACCTGAGATGCCTCTGCTGATAAAGTCAAGTGTGCACAGCACCTGAGGCTAAACTCATGGGACAGTGAAGGCAAGTGGGTAGGATGACAACAGACTGTAATCCGAACACTCAGGGAGCCTGAGGCAGGAGGAACCCAAGTTTGAGCCCAGCCTCAGGAATTTAATGAGACTTTGTCTCAATCAATCAATAGAATGGACCGGGGTTGTAGATCAGGGTGAAGGGCCTGGGTTCAATCCCCAGCATCACCAAAAAACAAATCAATGACAAGTGTAACAGAAAACCCTCAAAGACAGTAAGGCAAGCCCTGAAGGAGTAGCCAAGAGCGAGATGCTTATCAACACCCCCCCATGATGCAGATTCCACTCACCATATCTACACCAAGGTCAACAAGAACACCTCCCATGCACACCTATTTATGAGTGAGTTCAGATTCCTTCACACCCCCCAAGTAAGTGCAACAGCACAATCAAAACAGACCTACATGAAATAACTCAAAAATACTGCTAACATCGAGCACCAGGAAGTTATTCACCACATAAACAGAGGATGTGCACACAGGCCCTCACTGGGCACCACCTCCCAGGTCTCATCCAAAGACCCTGCAAGCCCCTACCACAGCCCCCGCTTATCTCCTGCCCACCATGGAAATTTGTGCGCATTTTATTGTACCTCTGTGGGGTGATGGGCCTGGACTCCAGATCAAGGTGGGAGCTACTTGCACTCCTCCAGGCCCAGCACAGTCTGTTCCGTGTGCATGAGCCACGCTCCTCACTCACGCGGAATCCAGAGGGACTACAGAGTTCTACTCCCAACCTTAGCCCCAGCACCTTCCCGGAGCACAACTGATCATATGCACCACTGCCTCCCTGAGTACTACCTTGAACCACTCCCCCATTCCCAGGAGGTCCCCAGGCACAACTGTAACAATAACTTCTGCAAGTCTTAAGGCTGACACTGCAGAAACCCACTCTGGAATTGCACCCTGGTCATCCAGTCCCTTCTCTCTTGTTCTTCGCCACCCAGTTTAGACCCCAAGTGGCATGGCAGCCCCTTATATAAGAAACAGCATTTAACAACAACACCAGCACTCCTGGGAGGCTGAGGCAGAAGAAATACCAAGTTCAATCCGAGCCTGGCCTGAGAAACTCAGCAAGATCCTGTTTCAAAAAATAAAGAGCTAGGGCTATAAGCCAGTGGGAGAGTTGGGTCTAAATCCCAGCAACACCAACAAATCGAAAACCACTGAACCAAATCAATGACATCTCTTCAAGATTCACATTTGGCTGTTCCTTGGCCATACTGGCAGGCCAGCTGCACACAGAAGAAAAAGTGTGCCTCTAAGGCAAGGGCCTCTGAAGCTGAGTGCCGCTGACACTCGGGACGGGACCGTTCTTTGTTGCGGGCACTGAGCTGTACACTGTCAATGTGGCTGCAACCCCTCTATCCACTAGAGGCCAGTAGTAGCACCCTCACCCAGCAGACAAGAAACACTGTGGGCAAACATCCTCACAAAGGTAAGGCTGCCCCCAGCTGGGAACTGCAGGAAACCAAGGCATCGGACCAGCTCTGCTGTCTCACCCCCCACCTTCCCCTTCTAAGAAGTGGGGCTGGGACCCCTGAAGGAAAGTCCCAAAGTTCAGGCATAGGTCAATAGGGAGCTGCCTCTCCGTGTCTCCTTGCAGATGTTATCTACAGCTCTGCACTGGGCCCCAACCTAGAGAGATTCCTCCTCCTTTACCGTCACTTTGCACTGACCACTGCACCTTCCCTGTGCCAGCTCGACTAACAGCTCTAGCTAAGCCCCCACAGGGCCTCCACCACCACCTCCTACCCACAGCGGAAGGGCACTATCCTGCCTAATAGATGAGAGGACGAGCCTCTTGATCTTAAGGTTCCCAAAGCAGAATTCAACCACTGCTTCCCAGAAACCCTCTCTCCAGTTGGCCTCATCTGTTCCCCACGTTTCCGGGGCCATCTGGGTTTGGGGCACACAGCTTTCAGCTCCGAGCCAGGACTGGTGCATATAACTAACGCAGTATCTTCTTGATACAAACGAACTCCCAATGCTCTTGACTTCTATAGCATTCCAACTACAGCCTGAGTAACCTTATCTGCATCCACACAGAAACTCCAGGAAAAACTCAAGTCATTTTGAACTTCCCCCAAGCACTGAAATCCTATCAAATCCCCTAGAGTGATCCTATTCTCCACAAAATTCACCTTAAATCCTACTCATTATTTGACTTCAACAACAGTGCTTTTTTATGGGGCAGGGGGGTGCTAGGGATTGAACGCAGGGCTCTACACTTGCTAGTCAAGCACTCTACCACTCGAGCTAAATCCCCAACCTCAAAAACAGTACTTTTAGGGTGGGGTTTCATCGCAATAATCCCATTGTAAATTGAAAATATCCTAAATAAAAAATACACTTAAACCGACCTTGGTGGCACATGCCTGTAATCCCACCTACCTGGAAGACTAGACAAGGAGGATCAAGCCTGGACTGCACAGTGAGAACCAGTTTCAAAGAAATGAAACAAAATGACCTAGTTATACAGCTCTGTGATAGAGTATTTGGCCTAGCATACATGAGGCCCAGGGTCGAATTCCTAGTGGTAAAGAAAAAACATCACTGCTTACCCAGCCTACGTTAAACATCCTTTAGCGTTTAACGTACAGATGGGTAAAATCATGTGACAAAGCACCTTATAATAACATCCCTTTATCCTCCTGTGTCTTTCTACTTCTGCTAAAAAGTTTATTCTGGCTCCCCTCCCATCGACAGCCCAAGGGTCGCTTCTGTATTCTCAGCATTTCCGCAGATCTGGCATGGGAGGTCCCCTCACTGCCCTTGCCGGCACCTGCCCACAGGCACCCTGGGCTGACGCAAGCGTTAATGGTCCCTCCACACAGTCTCTGCCGGCCTAATCCCGCTAATCTAATCCCCAGGTCTCTGCTCAATTCTACCCCTTTCCACAAAGCGTCCCACTTTCCACACCCTGAATTCCGTGTCCCGCGTGTGCCCTCCTAGCGCTGTCGCTGTGTACCCGACGGCTTCAGGGCCGCGGGGAGGGGCCTCGAGCCGGACTCTGCCCCGCGGGGGCTCGGACAGCACCGGCCCGGGCCGCGGGCACCGCGCGTGGACTCCGGGACGGAGCCGTTTCCGGTCCCGTTAGGAGCGCGCCGTCCTCAAAGTCGGGTCCGGCTACTTTTGCGCCATCTCTACTTCCCGCCCCGACCTCACCAACTCCCCGCAGCTGCGCAGAGTTCCGAGTTCCGCTCCAAACTAGGCTGGGGCGACTCACCTGAGCGCGGGCGCTGGCGGGCGGCAGCGGGGCACGCGGCAGGCACTCAGATCGGTCGTCCTGCGGAAAGAAAAAGAGACGGGTGTCGACGGGCCCCGGGGCAGGCGCCCCCGCGCGCCGCCAACTTCCCGCGATTGTTACATAAGGCGGGGGCCGGGACACCGGCCATCTTGCCCCGCGCCGCACTTCCGCCCGCCGCCCGCCCTCCGCGGCCCGCCTGCCCGTCTCCCCCGCCCCGCCGGCCGACTCACCGCGGTCCCGACCGGCGCTCGGCCTCCGCGACTCCCGGGCCGGGCGGCGGGCGCGAGCGCTTTTGGCGGGAAGCGGGCGGCGGCGAAAAGAGCGAGCGCGGCCTGCGCGCCACGGAGCCGAGCAGCGAGCAAAGCAGAGCGCCGCGCAGGAAGGGGCGGGCGGGGCGGCTTCCGGGGGGGAGGGGCGGGCGGGCCCGAGCCCGCGCAGGTCACGGGGCGGGCGGGGCGGCGGAGCAGCCAATGGGAGCGCGGCCTGCAGGTGCGCCGCGCGCGGGCCGGGGGTGGGACTCCCGGCCCCGGGGCCAAGGTCCGCCGGCGCCCGAGAGCGCAGCCGCCCAGCGGGACTGCAGGGCAAAGGTGCCGCAGGACCCCGAAGACGACGGCGGCGGCGGCGGGGACAGGACCACACAAAGAGCGCGTCCGCGGAAATTGGCCCAAGCAAAAGGCCCGAGTGACACGTAGAGGTTACAGGACTTAAACGCCTCAAGGAGGACAAAGCCCTTGGTGCGAACAGACTGGTAAGGCTCTGGACACGCTGACGCCTGCACCGTAAACGGCAGGTGCTGCTGTGTGCGACACGGGAGCCCCTTTTTAGAGATCCCCTGAAAGTGACAGATGCAACGGTGAGATGGCTGGAGGATTTCTGTGTAAGGAGGTGGGATGGAGGGAAAATTCCATGGCTGGGTGACAGGCACAGGGGAGGTTTTGTTTCTTTGAAAACAGTCCACAATAAAAATGCTACCAACTCCACCTCCCTGATGTTTCTTACCATGAGAGAGGGTATCCAGCCATCTCGAGGAAAGTAAAACTACATACTCATACTCAAGAGACATGAAACTGTATTCTTAAGGAAACCTAGCGTCAAAACTGGTATTTTCAAAAAGAGCACCCTCTACGAAAATGGTCTATGCTGCTTACCAAGTAACTCTACTTCTTAAAATTCTTCCAATATACACTACATGGCCAATTCTAGGCGTTCGGCACGGTGCCCTGCTAGCATTTTGCATTCTAAGGCTCAGGAGAAGTCACTTGTTTCCAAGGGGAAAGCGGTGTGATTGCAGTCTTGCTCCTTAAGAGAACAGCTCCGCTGCTGTACAATGAATGAATGGTGGGAGCCAATGCATGGAGACAGGATGGGAAGGAATGAAACAAGTCTAGGAAGATTCTGGTGGGACTGGAGAATGTGAAGGAATCTGAGTGATGTTCAACAAAATTTAACAAGCGGGGGTGTAGTAGTTGTACACCTGTGTGTAATCCCAGCGCTTGGATAGCAAATTCAAGCCTTGGCCTGGCAGACCAGATGAGACCTTGTCTCAAAATATTAAAAATAAAAAAGCACAAATAAATGTATAATGGCAATTGCTAAGAACAAACCATGGAAAATGAGGATTAGCGCAGTTTGGGGTTCTGAGGAAGTGACATTTAGACAGAAGTACACCAGGGTGAGAGTGTGTGTGGGTGGTGGGATGGGAACTGAGTGATAGAATTCCATGCAGGAAAAAAGGAAACTCTTCTTCCAAATAGCTAAGGTTTAAAAATACCACAAGTTAGCAGCCCATATTGCTTCCCTCAAATTCTTGTATTTTTTAATGCAGCCCTTTGCCAGTATGTTTTAGTTGAGTTGTATTAATATTTTACAATCAGACTTTTTAATCTTTACAAAGACCAATTTAGTGGGGCTTTAACATTTCTTACCACCCTGGACTCACCTGACAATTGGATACAAATCTGGACCAACCTCAACTAACATACACACACATACACACACACACACACACACACACACACACACACATCAACATACATAACTACTTTAGGGTTCACGGTATTAGCTTTGAGAGACCTGACCCTATTTACACCTGTGCCAAGTCCAAAACACAGAACTATCTTGAGGGGCATTAACGACCACGAAGACGCAAATGGATTATGATGCTATTAATATTTAAAATTCTATTCTATTCCTTTTTTTGTGAGACCAGGTCTCGCTAAGTAGCCCAGGCTGGCCTCAAACTCATGGCAATCCTCCTGTCTTGGCCTCCAGAGTGCTGGGATTACAGGTGTGCACCACTATGCCCAGTGATTACTACATTTTTATCCTCCAAAGAGGGTATGTCATGATCTAAGATGCAGTAAGACAGCAGGTTTAATTATGAGGCTCTTTACTTAGCTTGCTTACGGGAGTTAAGTCTGGGACAATAATATAGTTTCCTTGTAAGAAGAAAACCACCAAACAAAAAAACTATTGTCGGGCAAGGTGATGCACAGCACTAATACCAGCACTCAGGAGGCTGAAGTAGGAGGATCTCTGTGAGTTTGAGGCCAGCCTGGCTGTTCAACTCTCGCCTGAACTACATAGCAAGATCTTGTTTCAATAAATAAGAACTATATTACTAAAAGGCAAAGATGACAATATAATGTAATGCTAGGTAAATTATATGTATGTTTCACAGTTAACATAAATCAGGTGTGGTGATACTCATGCAATACCATTACTCAGGAGACCGAGGTAGAAAGATTTAAGTTTAAAGCCAGGGTCTGGGCTACAGAACCAGACCCTGTTTGAAAACAAACCAACAAAAAGATTAAGGCACACAAACTAAGGCACAAAAATTTTTTTTTTCTAGTACTAGGGATTCAAGGCAGGACCTTCTCATTGAGCTACAACCCCAGCCCCATTTTTCACTTTGGGGGGGGGGCTGGGGATCGAACTCAGGGCCTTGTGCTTGCTAGGCAAGTGCTCCAACACAGAGCTAAATCCCCAACTCCCCCTTTTTCAATTTGTTTTTTTACATTTCATTTTGAGATAGGGTCTTGTTAAATTGCTAAATTGCCCAGACTGGGCTTGAACATGCAAGCCTCTTGCTTCTGCCCCCCCAAATGCTGGGATTACAGACATGCCCAAAAGGTACAACCTTTTAGCCAAACATACAAGCAATTGTTGCTGTATTACTGGTTGCATTTTACAAATGAATCAAGAATCAACACCTTGCTTGATGGCACTATAATCCCAGGTCTTGGGAAATTGAGGCAGTAACATCTCAACAACACAGCTAAGAAGTCTGTGTCCATAGAGTCTGCCGAAGGAAATAAAAAGAATCCCAGACCACCATCCAAGGCACCACCTTCCGGGAGGCCTCCCCAGGGAGCCCCTGCCATTGTCAGGCCACCTGACCACAGAACGCTGGGGGAGTGGGGAACAGCATGAGGCAAAGAAAGGGAACTGGAGATGGGCATGGGCATGGGACTGCAGCACCTCCAAAGCCCCAGAGAGAGCCACACTCTAGGTAGAGCTGCTTTCAAAGAGCAAGAAGAAACCCTAAATTTTTAACAGGAGAAAAACACAAGCACTTTCAGAGACTCCATTACAGAATAAGAGAAATCCTTCCAGTTGCAGAAGGCACTGAGTTTTGAACTTGTAAGTGATGAACAGACAGAAAGTGGCCTGGAAAATAACAAGGAAATATGACAAAACAGAAAAAACAGAAATAGTAGGGGATGCTGATGTTATCAATGGATCCCTTCTAAATATGTATAGCCAGAGTCGAAGTAGTGACTGATTAGTGCTCCCCCGGCCCAAATCCTGGGGACTGAACTCAGGCCCTCTGCACTGAGCTAGAGCCCCAGCCCTTTTTTAAAAGTTTCAAATTTGAAAGCTGGGCGTCGTGGTACACGCCTGTAATCCCAGCACTTGAGAGGCTGAGGCAGGAGGATCACCAGGAGTTTGAGGCCAGCCTGGGCTACATGGACCTGAACTAGACAGCAAGACCCTGCCTCAAAAAAAAAAAAAAAAAAAAAAAAAAAAAAAAAAAAAAAAAAAAAAAAAAAAAAAAAAAAAAAAAAAAAAAAAAAAAAAAAAAAAAAAAGAAAAAAGTTAAGTTTTAATTTTGAGATAGGGTCATCTGTGATCCTGCCTCATCCTTCTGGAGTACTGGGACTACAAGCATGTACCACCATGCCCAGCTGGCATTTGCTTTCTGTGTCTTGTCAAAGAGATCTTCTTATAAGATTCTCTTAGCTTATAAAGCTCTGTTGTTTTGATCTGTATTTCTATCTATATATAATCAAACTGAAATTGACTTTCCATTTCCAAACAGTTTGGTTTCAGAGGATGATTTCATTCATGAATTCAGATAACATCCTAAACAAATCAGTCCAAATCCAGCGATACACAAAGCAAAAATAATATTACGACCAAGCCTGGAGTTCAGGAATTCAAGGTTAATCTCTGCAATTTAGCATCCTGCTGTACCATGGGAAGACAAAGAATGAAGTGACTTTTTTGGTGTACTGGGGATTTAACCCAGACTTTCCACAAGTCCTACACCACTAGCCCTTTAGAAATTTTTTTTTATTTTGAGATGGATGTTAAAAGTTAGCTTAAAAAAAAGTTAGCATTTGGAATTAAAGCGTTTTGGAGAAACTCATAGGAATCAAAACAACTCCTAAGGCAATTATTTTACAGGAAACACAGAGCAGCGACTGAACCACCACCACAGAAATGAATGATCATAAAACCCAGACGGAGGGAAAAGAGCTCATAGGCAGCCACCCTGCTGTTTCACAGATTCATCACAGGGAGGAGAATCCTTCAAGATGGGGACTGCTGTCTACTTACCACAATACAAATGTGGCTGGTACAAATTAGATGTGCTATAATGTAAAATTCACATTGGAGTTTGAAGATTTCACATGAAAAAGATTACCTTTTACTACATGCAAAACAATATCCTGGAATTATTAGGTTAAATTACTATTAATAGGAAACCAAATTTTTTAACTACCCAGAAACACAAAATTACATGAGTGGCTTGCATTGTATTTCTATTGGATGGCACCTGCTCTGGATTAAAACACAAGGCAAGAGATTTACCTACAATACCTCTACCAAGTATGAGGTGGGACCCTGTGCTGTGGTAGAGCACTTGCCTCATCCACAAGGCCCTGGCTTCCTTACTAGCACTGGATAAAGATATTGCCATGGACCTTTCAACTATGTGTTTTTTTTTTTTTTTTAATGTGAACTAAGACTTTAAAAAACAGGCATGGGGTGGCATGCACCTGTAATCCCACTCAGGAGGCTGAGGCAGGAGGCCAGCCTGGGCAATTTAGTGAGGCCATTTCAAAAACAAGCCGAAGAAGTAAGGATGTGGCTCAGTGGTAAAGAGCTTGCCTAGCATGCATTAGGCCCTGGGTTCAATCCCCACTACACCCCCAAAGAACAGAAACAAAATGATCCCGAATAAAAGCCTTAGAGGATTAGGGGTGTAATCCAGTGGCAAGAATGCTTTCTCTTGGCATGTTCCAGATGCACCCTCCCGCAAAGTATCTTGTAAAATGGTCTGGGATTTGCTGTAAAATATGCTGGGCTGGTCTTGGTTGAATTCACTTCTCCCTCTGCCCACCCAGGCCTCCAGGACAACACTGGCCTAACACATGATGGGGACAGGGCCCCGTCCAGGTCCCAGGCCAAATTGTGTGCCTGGTCAAGTGATTTCTCCCAGCCTGCATTTTCTCATCTGTACCATGTGGTTAATAAGCCCTTTAGACTGGTCCTGAGCACATAAGAAAAGGAGGAAAACACCTCCTGTGTGCTGGACCTAGGAAGAGTTAGGGTGGTTAAATGCCCTGGGCCTTAGTTCTTGGCTCTCAAAGGACTTTGGCCACGTGGGAGAACTATTTACCTGACACTTCCTCTTAAATCATACTTTTACTTGAATATTTTCGTTAAAGAGAACCTTTGTAACCCACCCTTAAACGAAAACCTGAGGAGGAGAAAAAAAACACACTTGCCAACTTCAAAAATAATGAAGGGCTGGGGATTTGGCTCAGTGGATAGAGTGTCTGCCTTACAAGCACAAGGCCCTGAGTTCAATTCCCCAGCACCAAAAAAACAAACAAACAAAAAACACAAAAATAATGAAAAAACCACTACAAAAAGCGAAGAGCGTTTGCCTGCCATGCAGAAGACCTTGAGTTGGATCCCCAAGACAGAAAAAAAATCAGCAAATTAAAAAATGGAAGACCATAAAATGTAAAAATAAATCTTACAGAATTTCTCTTAATAAACTTAATACAAATAGAAATTTACTTACATATTTTAAAATGAAATCTCTTCTAGAATTAGCACTTTGAAAACACTCCTTTTCTCGGGCAGACCCTAACACACATACTTTTGTCTAACCATAGAACCGGAGGTATTTCATTACTAGAAAATAAAACAGTTAAGATTTTAAGAACACGACGAAAATAGTTAAGAATTATATTAAGTAAGATCGTACTGTGGCGACGGCTTTTGTTTACAGTCGCTGGTGCAGCCAAGTCCAGAGGGGAAGCGAAGTCTCGCGAACTGGCGCTGGGAGACACAAGCAGTACGCACAGCCAAAGGAAAGGACGCGGCCCGGAGCTCCGCGCAGCGCCTCCTACCCCGGCGGGCGCGGGCACGCGCGGTGCCACGAGGAGGGGCAAAGGGCTTCAGGCGCGGATCTCTGAGGGCGGGCGGGGGCGGGGCGCTCGACCTTGTGCAATCCGGGCGCCCGGCCACGTGGGCGCCGCCGGTTCCCTGGGGCCCTGCGCCGGCCGCACGCGGCCCTCGGTGCCCGCCGGCGCCCGAACGGCAAAAAACCCGCCGCGCCGGCCCCAGGTCTCAGGCCGCGGACCCCAATCCGTGAAAAGAGCCCTGGGCGGCGCGGCGCCTGCACAATGATCCCGCCTTCCTGGGCCCAAACGCCAGCCCTGCGGTCCCAACACGAGGGCTCAGTCCCACTCCGCGCGGGGTGCGGATCCTGGACCTTGGATCCCGCCTTCCTGGGCCCAAACGCCAGCCCCTGAGGTCCCAACACGAGGGCTCAGTCCCACTCCGCGCGGCGTGCGGATCCTGGATCTTGGATCCCGCCTTCCTGGGCCCAAACGCCAGCCCCGCGGTCCCACCACGAGGGCCCAGTTCCTCTCCACTCGGGTGCGGACCCCGATCTCAGACCCCGCCTCCCTGGCTCTAAGCCGCGGCCCCACGGCCCCCCCGGCGGCCTCACCTGGGGCTCCGCGTCTCCGCGCTCCCGTCTCACGCCGGCGTCTCGGTCGTCCCTCGGAGCACCTAAAGGGTGGAACGCGGGGAACTTGGCAGTTGCAGCACAGGCCGTTGGGGCTTGTTTACCGTCACCATGGAAACCTAACAGCGCGCGGGCGGGGCGTCCGCGAGGCGGGGTCAGAGCGCCGCGGCCCCGGTCCCGGCCCTGGTCCCGGCTCCCGCCCGTCGAGTGCACGAGGCGCTTCCAGAAAGAGGCCTCCTGCTCTCGGCGCGCCCGGCCCCGGCTCGGCTCCGCGCCCCGGATACCTGGAGCAGCAGCCCCGGCAGCCCCGGTCCCCGACCCACCACCAGTGCCGGCGTGACCGCGACTGGCCTCCCCCGAACCCCACCTTCCTCACGAAGACGCGGCGCAGCGCTGCTTCCACGACGGAGCCGGAAAGACGCAAGGACGGCGGTGGGGCGTGGCCTCGGTAGCGGAAGTCCGTAGGCGGAGCTGCGACGGCTCCAGTCTGACGCTCCCAGAACAGGCCCGGGGATTGGCCAGTCAGGGCTCGAAGGCAGTGGGCGGGGTCGGAGGGAGGGGAGCGTGAGCGCGCAGGCGCAGGCGCGCCTCCCTGGGGAGGCCTGGAGAAGGCGGGGCGCGCCGTGCGCACACCCGACCCAAGTGCGGTGGAAGACGTCGCGTGCGAGCAAGGAAGGCGAGTCCGCGCTCCCGCGGGCTGAGGACTGGTCGGCTTGCGAGTGGACTTCCTGGGCCCCGGTGCTGGCGAGACACGGTGAGGTCCCCTCCGGCCTGCGCTCGCCCCGGGCCGGCCCGGCGGCTTCCGGCCCGCGCCGCGGGGTCGAGCACCGAGGTGGGGCCAAGAACGAGTCACGTTGCGGGGCCAAAGCCGCTAAGCGAAACTGCACTTCTTCCGGTTTAGAGGAGGCCGGGTGCGGCACCGTGAAGAAAAACAGACCTCAGAACCATGAGCCGTGGCTGGTCTGATTTCCTGGTGAACATAAGCGGTTTTGAAAACGACCTACGTGCGGCCTCTCTGAGGCAGTGGAAGGGGAGGATAAGACCCCTGAGAAATCACGCCCCAACACTAAGAGAGTACAGAAAGTGAAGAAATACTTTTTCACCAGCCAACTTGAATGATACGGTCTTTTATCCAGTGACAGCTCTATCCCTTTTCCAGTCAGCCTCTTCAGATAAAAATCAATTTAGAAAAATATTTAAAAATTACAAAAAAATTAAAAATCGCTTTAGGGTCGGGAGGTGGCTCAGTGGCAGAGCGCTTGCCTAGTTAGCTCGTGAGAGGCCCTAGATTCAATCTTCAGAAATCTTTCTTCCTTCTCATATTACGATGGGCAGGCATAGTGGGTGGCACTTGCCTGTAATTCCAGCCACTCAGGAAGCTGAGGCAGAAAGATTGAGAAAGCTCAAGCCCAGCCTGGGCAATTTAGGGAGACCCCGGCTCAAAAATAAAAACGGCTGGGGACCACGTATAGTGGTCCATGGCTGTAATCCCACCACTAACCGCTCTGGGAGACTGAGGCAGGAGGATCACAAGTTTGAGCTCAGCCAACTTAGTGAAACCCTATTTCAAAAAAAAAAAAAAAAAAAGGTTGCAGCTATACCAAGCCTGTTTCCTGTGTCCATCCCCAGTGGCTATGGGAACCCAAACGCTATCACAAGCCCTCTTTAACACTTTCCTGAGACTCCATGGAGATCACCATTTCCGATCTCCTTCACTGACAACTAAGAATACTAGACAATGAGAAATACATCCATCTACTGAAATAAATTAGCATTTGACCCTCACTGTATCCCTTAGTCTGATCAATGTTATAAAAGTAAACTTTTATATATTAAATATACATAATTTATACACAGATAAAACCTCAAAGAGTCTATGCTGATGAGAAAAATGTAATATGAATGATAAATAGCATCAGATCTTCATATATAAAAACCTTTATGTTAAATCCAGTGTGGGATTTTGGATTGGGTTCTGCAGCAGAAATGCGGTGGGAAATGTGAGATCAAATTAAGTCTACAGGCTAAAAATACTGTACCAGCTAGGCTTGGTGGCCTGTGGTCTCATCTACTTGGGAGGTAGAGGACCACTTGAGGCCAGGAGTTCCAGGCCAGCCTGGACAACAAAGTGGGACTCTGAAGAAACCAAAAGATCTAGGGATGTAACTCAGTGGTAGAGCGCTGCCTAGCATGCACAGGCCCTGGCTTGACTCCTCAGCACTGAAAAAAATTGTACTTACAATACTTTCTTAGTTTTAACAAATGTTCCACTGCTGCATAAAATGTTAACTAAATTAGGATATGGTGGTGCATGCCTGTAATCCCAGGACTCTGGGAAGCCAAGAGCTTGGGGAATTTAGCAATTTAGACTCTATCTCGAAATTCAAAAAGAAAAATGAAAAGGGCTAGTCCTGGTGGCACAAACCTGTAATCCCAGCATTTGGGAGGCTGAGGCAGGAGGATTGCCATGAGTTCCAGGCCAGCCTGGGTGGCATAGTGAGTTCAAGATCAGTCTGAACTACATAGTGAGACCTCGTCTTAAAAGAGGGGAGAGGGCTGGGAATGTTCACTGGTGAACGGTACACAAGAACTCCTTATCTGTGCTATTTTCGTAAGTTTTGTGATCTAAAATTATTCCACAGTAAGCCTGGCATGGTAGTGCACACCTGTAATCCAGGACTCTGGAAGGCTAAAGCAGGAGGGTGGAAGGTTTGAGCCCATCTTGGACCATTTAGCGAATTAGCAAGACTTTATCTCAAAGTCTACATGATGTACTTCAGTGCTAGGACCCTGGCTGGAATTTCTAGTACCGAAAAAAAATTCCAAAATTAAATTTTCATTAAGACGAATTCTGACTGGAGGTGTAGCTCAGCTGTAGAGCACATGCTTAGCATGTACAAGTGTGTCTCACCACCATCCTACTCAAAAACCAATGCAAGGCTCCTTCCAAGTGCAGAGAAAATTATTGCACAAAAGGTGATATTTTTTAGTGGTGCTGGACATCGAACCTAACTACTCTGGAAGCTGAGGTGGGAGGATCACTTGAGCCTGCGAATTCAAGACCAATGTAGGCAACTCCCCAAGAAACCCACATCCAGAAATAAAAAATAAAATCACTGCGTGATACTGCATGCTACTCCTGGGTCTATATCCCAGAGAATTCAAAGCAGGGACTCGAACAAATACCTGTATACTTCATGGTAGCGGTATTCGTAACAGTCAAAAGATGAGTGCAACCCAAATGTCCACTGACAGGTGCAAGGATACACAAGATGTGGAAGTACACACAAGGGGACATTATTCAGCTTTAAAGAGAAAGGAAATTTGGACACAGGTGACAGTATGAATTTCATGCAGGACACTAAAGGAATCAAGTCACAAAAGAACAAATAATGCATAACTCCACCTCTGTGAGGTACCCAGCACAGGTGAATCTACAGGGCCAGGAGCTGTGGTGCAGGGAGGAGGAGAGTTGTTTCATGTGAGCCAAGTTTCAGTTTTGCAAGATGAAAAGAGTTCTGGAGAATGGTTATGCAATCGTGTGAATGTCATTTACTCTGCTAAACTGTACACTTCACAATGGTTAAGAGGATAAATTTGGGAGCTGGGGATTTAACTCAGTGGTTAGAGCGTTTGCCTTGCAAGAAGAAAGCCCTGAGTTCGATCCCCAGCACCAAAAAAGGAAAAGATAAATTTTATGAGTACTTTACTATAATTAAAAAATAGGGGTGGGGACTGTAGCTCCGAGGTGTAGTGTTTGCCCAGTGCAGGTGAGACCTTGGGTTCTGTCCATAGCACCAAATGATGATAATAATTAGGAAAAAAAAAAAGAAGAAGAAAAAAAATTAATTAGAAAAAGAGAAAAAATCAAGCAGAAATTCTCCTCAGTGACACTAGCCAGGTCTCAAGTGCTCAAGGGGCCTGGTATCCTATAGTACAGCTTCAGATTTAGAAAAGGAGGGCTGGGCATAGTGCACACTTGCTATTTCAGCACTCGGGAGCCTGAGGCAGGAAGATTTCTGAGACTTCGAGGCCAGCCAAGGGTACACAGAGTTCAAGGCCAGCTTGAACTACATTCAGTACCCCCCCAAAAAAAGAACAGGAAAAGGAGAGATAGCTGGGTATGTGGCGCATACCTATAATTTCTGTATTCTGGGAGGCTGAGGTAGGAGGATCACAAAGGAGGTACAAGCTCAGCCTCAGTGATTTGGTAATTTAGCAAGATCATGTCTCAAAGAAAAAAAAAAAAAGAAGGGCTGAGGGGATGTAGCCCAGTGCCAAAGGCCTGGGTTCAATCCCCAGTAGCAAAAGAAGAAAAAGGAGGCTCAGAAATCCCACCTTCAACCTGCCACTGGGCACGGGCCGTCCTGCAGCCCCCGCTTCCCTAAGCCGTTCTGGACTTCTGAAGGCCTGGAATCCCTTATCTGAGAAATCTTGTTTATTACTCTAATTACTTAACAATGAGCTTCTGTTCACTTTAGGGAGTTTCACTTGTACCTACAGAAGAAAGCATAGCCTTTCATTACCCTTCCACTTTCAGGGCTATTGTATCTCCATTAGTCACCCGTGAAACTTGCCCTAATATGGATGAATTCCTACTGTGATCAGCCCCCACCCAAGGGTTGAAAACAGAGTGGGAATAGGGGTAGCACATACCTGTAATCCCAGTACTTTGGAAGGCTGAGGCAGGAGAATCACAAATACCAACCCAACCTGGGGTGATTTAGTGATTTCCCAAACCCCCCAAAACCCTGTCTCAACCTAAACATAAGGGGATCCGGGCATTGTGGTACACAACTATAATTCCAGCATTCAGAGGGCTGAGGCAGGAGGATATCAGTGAATTCAAGGCCAGCCTGAACTACATAGCAAGACCCTGTCTCAAAAAATCAAACCCAGGGGCTGGGGATTTAGCTCAGTGATTAGAGTGCTTGCCTTGCAAGCACAAGGGCCTGAGTTCGATCCCTAGCACCACAAAAAAAAAAAAAAAAATCAAATCCATAAGGGGCAGAGGAGGGTAATGTGGATACAGTTCAGTTGGAAGGCCCTGGGTTTCATTCCTAGTACTGAAAAAAAAGAGAACAGAAAGAAAAACAAAAGCACCTTGTTGTAAGGTCTCATTTGTTGTTTTGTTGTAGGTTGTTTGTTTTTTGAGACAGGGTCTGGCTATGCTCCCCAGGCTCACCTGGAATTCGCTATGTAGTTCAGGCTGGCCTTGAACTCAGTGATCCTCCTGCATCAGCCTCCTGAATGCTGGATGAGAGGTATGTACCACTGTGCCCCTCTAATCTGTGATTTAATCAAACTTTTTTATTCTCAGGTGGGTGTTGTGGCACATACCTGTAATCCTGGCACTCTAGAGGCTGAGGCAGGAAGATTTCTGTGAATTCAAGCCCAGACTGGACTACATAGCAAGACTTTGTCTCAAAACTCCAAAAATAAATAAATAATGAATAGGGCTAAGAATTAGCTTAGTGTGAAGGCCCTGGGTTCAATCCCCAATACCAAAAAATAATTTAAAAAAAATGCGGGATCTGCCACTTCCTATTTAATGGCATTACCTAAATCTGTCATGTGGAAGGTGATGACACCCCTGTAATCACAGTACTAGGGAGGCTGAGGCAGGAGGGTGGAAAGTTCAAGGCCAGCCTGGGCAATTTAGAAACAGAAGAAGGGATGGAATGGAGTTCAACAATAGTCTGCTGCCTGGCATGGGTTCAATCGTATTGCTGCAGAAAGGGAAAAAAGATTGGCAATGATGCAAATCCCTGTCCCACGCAGTCCTGGACAGAGGGCTGCCGGCTCGTGGGGCACAGAAAGAACCCAGTTTTGCTGCGGATGAGGCCAAGAAACATAGACACTGTGCAAATTTGACCGCTCACCTTCTGGTGACTGCCACCTTGCCCTGGGGCCACCCCACCCTGGGGCCCCGGAGGACCTGTGCCGTCGTCGATTGGCGCTGGAAGCTTCCGTGTTCCGGACAGCCAGCTGCAAGCTTCAGGGTCCAGCTTGCGAAGTCTCAAGCTGTGGCAGGCCCACTGCCAGACGCAAGATGGAACCCGTCCAGCCACATTCGACAGCTTCTTACATTTTAATTATTTACTTATTTATTGACCGGTCTGTGCCGGCCACGAACTAGGGGCCTAAGGCATGCTAGGGCCGCGCTGGCCGCACCCTCACAGAGGGGAAGCTCTGTGCTGGGGGTTTCTACAGCGCTACTTGCTCCAGTGCTCTCTGGAGTGCAGATCGGGGTGAGTCAGCCACACGTGTGAGAAGGATGGAGGTGACGACTCAGTCGCAGTTGCTCCTGTCTCTGAGATCCTGGCTGGGAGGTGGGAGTTCGTGTCGGGGGAGGCGGGGCTGAGGCTGCCTCAGACCTGTGGGCGCCCTGCATTCTGAGCAGCGTGCAGGGAGGAGGCCCGCAGCCCTTAGCGCTTGTGCAGTGCAGGCACCGCTGCGTGCTCAGAGACCTTTAGAGAGATGTTGAAATATTTTGAAGTATTTCATCATTCAGAAATCCTACTGCTGCTGGGTATGGCGGTACAAGCCTGTAATCCCAGCACTTGGGAAGTTGAGGCAGGATTGTGCTGGGGCTAGCTCGACGGCTGTGGTCTCAGCTGGTGTGCATAAGCCGCCGTTTCAAAAGGTCTTATCCCCCGCCCTGCTTCCAGCACCCTAGCGTTCAGCAGCAGGGCCTCGGGTGCAGAGTGACTGCAGTCCTCAGTAGTGCCTGTGGCCCAGGGGACCAGTGCATGGGCAAGATGGGTAGCATGCTAGGGGGCTGAGACAGGACGACTGCAAGTTTGAGCCTAGCCAGCCTGGGCAAATTAGCAACTTGGCGAGACCCTGTCCCAAAATTTTAAAATAAAAAAGGAGTGGAGATGTAGCTCGGTGTGACGGCCCTGGGGTCAATCCCCACAACCAGAAAAATAAAATGGGGGGCTGGATAAAGGAGCTAGGATGTGGCTAAGTGGTAGAGTACCCCTGGGTTTACCTCCAGTGCCAGAAAACAAAATGAGTCTTAGCAGACAGATCTCAGAGGGCGGCTTGGAACCTGCCTGGCGCTCTTCCCAGCAGCAGCAAGGCCAGAGACCCCTGCCCTGCTCAGTGTGCAGTCAGAAAGGAGGGCTCGGCAGGAGTCTGGGGCAGGTCCGTCCCGTGTCCTGCCCCGCCTCGGGTGTGGAGCAGAAGAGGCCGAGGAAGGAGCTGTTCCAACCTTACCCGCAGGAGGTGTGGCGTGCTCAGAAGCAGGTCCAGAGAGAATCAAGAGTTCTGCAGTGAAGGTGAGCGGCTGCTCCCATGCCCACAGGGTGTGCCTGCCAAGCCCGCGGCATGCCTGGACTCTCAGGCTGTGCTGAGCCCCAGCTGTATTGTTCCCCTGTACACACACATGTATGTACACGGTGGGATCAACATATACAGTAGGCATTTAGATTTTTTAAAATGTGTTATAGTAAAAGACTTACTGCCGTAAGCTCCCCTTGAAACGCGCCCCCCAAACACATTCATCCTGTCACCCTGGCAGCTTTCTGCAGCAGCTCTGGAGTCCTCTTTCCTGGGTGTTTTTAGTTGTGCTGTCCTGGCTGCCTAGATAACCTGAATTGATTCAAAACCTTTACATTTCATGGTCATTTTGACTTTGGAAAAGAGCCAGAAGTCAGGTGGTGCCAGACTCTGTGAATAAGGTGGAGGAGGAAACAGCGTGGTGTTTTTACGAGCTGCCTTTCCGTATGGGACAGAGCTGGGGAGCAGCATTCACTGTGTTTTTGATCATATCTTGTAAATACACTCAGGAAAGAGGACTCCAGAGCTGCTTCAAACAGTGGCAAGAAGGGGAGGGGAATGGGGAAAAAAGAAGCAACAGGATATATCACTTACAGGTACAAATCCCCTGTGATGAATGTGACTACTATATACATCTAAAATGTACCATTACAAGAAAAGAAATTAAAAAAAAAATCCAAACACTAAACACATAAACTGTTGTGTACCAATATGGAAAGTTGCCGAGAAATAAAATGTTCAATGAAATAGTTTTAAAAAAAAAGTGGCAAGAACAACAAGCAAAGTGTGTTCAGAATGAGGAAGGCTTTTTGAGGGGGAGGATTTTGAGGAGAATTAATAGCAATGTGTCTTTTTTTTTTTTTTTTGGTGACGGGGATCAAACTCAGGGCGTTGTGCTTGCTAGGCAAGCACTATAACCACTGAGCTAAGCCCCCAGCCCCAGCAATATGTCTTTTACTGTAATACTTCTTTTACTTAAACATTCACTGTGTATTTTGAGCAAACCAACCATCTATGATAAAGTTTAATTTATAAATTAGGCGCAGTGAGAGATTAACAATAAAGAAAATGACAGCAACATTCTGCAATAATCTGCCTCTGGGCTCCCTCCACAGTGGTGCATGCTGTGCGTTCTAAGCAGGGCCTCAGTTTACATGGTAGAAATGCTGGTGAGGAGGCACTGAGACCTGGGTGGAAAGGGGCAGGGTGACCCCAGAGGTCAGGGTCCACACAGGAGCACACCACCTAAAAGCAGGAGTTATTTATGTCTGGGATTTTCCACTTGATATCTTTGGGCCACGGTTGACCTGACACCTCAGGAAGCAGAACCCTGCAGGAGGCCAATGCCTGTCCTCACAGGGCCCTGCAGGGAGCCGCCCTCCTGGAGGCAGGTCACTCTCGGGACAGCTCAGAGACAGGACGCAGGGGAGCTGTGGGCACACTCTACTATGGGTTCTGCAGGAAGGAACAGGTCCAGGGGCTCAGGCACAGCAGCTGCCTGGTACCTAGCCCTGTGGGATTAGGTTAGGCGTATGTCTTAGTTACAAAACACCCAACACCCAAAGTGAAGGGAGGTATATTTAGCTCACAGTTTGTAGAGGTTTCAGTCCACAATCGACTGGATGGTGGCCTGCCAGACAGGCAGAAGGCAGCAAGGCAAGCAAGGGAAGCATAAAAGGGGATAGGCAAGCCTCTTTCTGTCCCCTATATCTTATCCAGGCTACCTGGCCACAGGGTGGGTAGCACTCCCGCCCTTAATCCTAATACCCTTAATCCTAGCGTCACATCCTTGACCCCAGAAGAACCATGCCAAACCAATCAATGGACTAATTTAGTAATCACACTCTAGATCTAGCCCCACCTATGACCACATGAGGCTTTGGCGGGACCTCTAGACACAAACGATAACATTTGGCCCCTGGACCCACAAAGACTCATGTACACCCTTTTATGCAAAAGGCATTTAGTCCATTTCCAAGAGTTGCCAAAGACTCGACAGTTTCAGCATAGCTGAAAAATCCAAGCCCAAAGTCTCCTCTGAGATTGAAGACAGGCTCTTAGCTGCAAGCCCCTGTACAAATGAAAAGAAGGTTAAACACTTCCAACACACAATGGTGCAAAATAAACATTTGCATTCCAAAAGGTATAAAAAGGAATGGGACCAAAGCAATTCTGAAATCCAGCAGGACAAACATTAAGTCCTGTAGTTCCATGTGCAGCATCAGAGGCGATCTGTGGTGAAGTCTGAATTCCAAGGGGCTTGGGTGGCTCTGCCCCTGCGGCACTTCCAGTGGTGGCAGCTCCCACGGCTTCTCTCTTGGGCTGGTTCTGCTCCCTCCTTGCAGTTTTCCTCAGGTGATCCACGTTCCTGGCTTCTCCAAACTTCTGGGGTCTCCAGTGCACCTTCGGCTTCACCTTCACAGCTTCACACACCACTCTCTCAGGGGCACACTGCCTGGCCTCCCAGGCCTTCCTCTGAAATCTGGGTGGAAGCCTTCCTGACCCCACAACTCTTGCACTCTGCATGAACCTAAAGCCAGGGCCACGAGGATGGTGCCAGAGTCTGCTGCCACCTGGAGCAGAAGCCCAGCTTCCTTCTCACTTGTCTGTAGGGGTCGTGTGCCTGGATCGCTGAGTGCTCTGAACCAAATCCCGAGGACCAACTTCCTGGGCCGCCACCATTCTGGAACATGGCGTGCTGGGGCTTTCTCCTCAAAGCAAAGTCTTTCGCCTTTCCAACTCCAAGGGTGCAAAAGCTGGAGTGCTGCTGTTTCCTGTGATATCCTTTCTCTTGTCTTCTTGATATCTTTTCTCTTGTCTTCTTCTGGACACCTGGCTTTTTCTTGCTAGTCTTTTCAGCAGCCAGTTTCTCCTGTGTTCCATCTTTGCAGACAGCAACTTTACAGGAACTTCCTTTCTGGCCAAACTCATATTTGGAATCATTCTGCTGGGCTCTTTGCTCTTGGTTCTCAACATAAATCTGGCTAAAAGCCCCCAACATTAGCCATGCCACCGCCTCAACATTAGACTGCCTTGAAATTTCTTTTGCAAGATTAATTAGTCCGCCGCCCTTAATCTCAGTCTCGGGCAAAGTCTCTGGACACAAGCAAAATGCAGACAAACTTTCTGCCAGGCCATAACATACTTGGTCTGGAGTCCAACAGCCAACGCGATCCTTCCTCCCAGCAGCAACCTCCTGAGCCTGGACTGTACCGGCAACTTTTCTATCAACATTCTGGTCTTCTGAGCTCTGACCAGAATCTCCCACTACGAAGCTACAAAGGTTTTCCAGGGCTTCTCTTGTAGGAGACATTTCCAAACCTTTCCTAACTCTTCTCCTTCCCACAAGCCAACTCCAAATGCTGCTAAACCACATGGTTAAGTAGAGTCACAGCAATGACCCCACTTCTCTGGTATTAAATTCTGTCTTAGTTACTTTTCTCTCATTGCTGAGACAAAATACCCAACACCCAAAATTAGAGGAGGAAAGGTTTATTTGGCTCACAGTTTGTAGAGGTTTCAGTCCACAGTCAGCTGAGTCTGAGGCAGGGTGGCATGGCAGACAGGCAGAAGCTAGCAAGGTAAGCAAGGAATGCAAGCAAGGGGGCTAGCCAGCATCCAGGCTGCTAGGATTAGGGCAGTGCCAAACCAACCAGTGGATTGATTTAGTAATCACGTGCCCTTAATCCCAGGATCACGCACTCTAGATCCAGCTATCTCTTACCATGTGAGGCTTTTGGGTAATATCTAGACATGAACCATAACAGCGTATGATGCCAAGAGTGCCAGAGCCCGGCTAAGAAATGCAGCTGGGGCTGTGGAATTAACCAGCCATGGCTGTGCAAGGAGAGGAACTAACCAGCTTCTAGCCAGGGCCTGAAAACTGAGTGGAGGCAGTACACACCCAATACCCAAACTTCCTCACGAGAAGCAGTAGCTTTTAAAGAAATACATACAAATGTAGAACAAATTTTGTTACTCTTTTTCCTAGCAGATCAAAACTCGTGAATATATATTATTTTCGAACTTTTACCAGAAAAAAAAATTTTTTTTTGAGACAGGATCTCACTACATAGTGAGAGTGACTTTGAACTTCAGGTGACTGGTCTTGAACTTCTGCCTCAACCTCCCTCCTGCTGGGATTACAGGTGTGTGCCACCATGCTGTGCTTGAAATTTTGAAATATTTCTTCATTCAGAAATTCTAGGGCTGGCATTTAGCTCAGTGTTAGAGTGCTTGCCTTGCAAGCACAAGGCCCTGAGTTCGATCCTCAGCACCAAAAGAAAAAAAAAAAAAAGGAAATTTTATTAAAAAAGAAAAAGAAATTCTATTTGTTGCCGGGTATAGCAATGCAAGCCTGTAATCCTAGCACTTAGGAAATGGAGGCAGGAGGACTGTGCACTGGATGCCAGCCTGAGGCCCACAGTGAGACCCCGTCAAAAAGAAGAAAAAAGGAAAAGGGGGGTGCAGAGATTCACACAGGAGCACACACATTTAATCTCAGCATTTGGGAGGTTGAGGGAGGACAACTGGAAGATCAAGTCCTGCCCGGGCAACTTAACAAGACGCTGTCTAAAAATAAAATAAGTAAATAAAAAAAAAAGCAAGGGCTGGCCATGTAGCTGTATGCACAAGCCCTGAGTTCAACTCCCACATACCACAAAACAAAACAAAACAAAACTGCGCTTATGGTGATGCTTTTATTGGGGGGGCGGTTCTGCTGGTGGAACTCAGGGCCTGTGCTTGCCAGGCAAGCACTCTAACCACTGAGCTAAATCCCCAGCCTCCCGCCATGATTTTTTTAAATAGAAGGTACTGAGAGGCAGAAGTTAGAGAAACTGCAGCTTCCCTGCCTCTCAGCACGCCTTGATCCAACCGTAGGCATGTAACGGTACCTGCTCTGTAGGGGGAAGCCAGGGGCAAGCTGAAGGTTGCCGACCCTGGATGGATACAGAGCCTGGACTTCGGGACTCCGCTCACCACACACAGGCTGGGGCCTCAGACCCTGGGGAAATGGACAGAGCAAAGGTGGCTGCTCTGTAGGGCTGCTTGTGTGTGTGGTAGCATGCGGGTTCACATCCCCAGCACTGCCTAAAAATAATGGTGATGATGATGATAAAGGCAGTCACTCTACCAGTGCCATCAACTGTGGCACCTCCTAATCAGCTGTGGTGTCCTGCTCAGTGAAGAAACCACTTCAGCAAGCAGGTGGCAAGCTCAGGGTGCCACGTCCCCCGTCCTGTCCCCCCCACCCCGCTCCCAGTGCATATAAAGCTGCATCAGAGAACTGCAAACCAACTCACTGCTTACGTGAGATCAGGGCTGCCTCTTGGGTACATGCTTTTCTACAGGGATCAAAACAGCCAACCAGGTGATGTAGCTTGCATACCCAGCACACGGCAGACCCTGGTTTCTACCCCAGCACCACTAGTAAATAATAAAATAGACCAGACAAGGCCGTGGCTGCTGAATGTCCCTGCTCCCCTCCTGGGTTATTACTTTTGTGACGGTTAAGTTTAAGTCGATGTGATTGGCTGCTGAGCTGCCCCAAGGATTAGTAAAGCACACTTCTAGGTACAGCTGGGTGGGTCACGGAGACATGACTTTGAGGTCTGTCTGGTCTCTCCCTTCTCCTCCCCCTCTAGGACTTTGCCCTGCTCTGCTTCCTGGCCACCCTGAATTAAGTGGTTTTGCTCTACCACACCCTTCTGCCATGATGTTCCGGCTTGGAGCCAGGCCACCATGGACTGAATCCCCTGAAACTGTGAGCAAATGACACCTCTCCTGCTTTAAATTGTAGGTGGCAGCTGCTGTGTCCCAGTGATAGGAAAGCTAATACAGCCCTTGTCTCTGCCTATCACCCCTCGTACTGCCCCCAAAGAGAAAGGCACCATTTGGACATATGGTCCCATATGGTGCTGCCTGGACAGTCCCAGTTGACTTTCTCACCTCCTTCATTCTCCCCTCTCAAAGGAGTAAGGGAGGCAGAGAAAGGATTTGAAGCCAACCTGAGCAGGCTGTTTCTCCCTCGGATGCAGAGGGCAGTGGCGAGATGAGACAACAATGGCCACAGCCCAGGGCCAGACCTGACTTCTGGAAGCAGATTCCTGAAAGCAGTGTACTTCTGTTACCTCTGCTGCACGATGGGATGCTGCACATCTGCTACTGGGGTGTGAAGAGGTTTAAACTCGGTCAAGTAGAACCAGGCAAAGCTCAGTAAATGTGAAGAACACATTAGCTGTTGTGACTGTTGTTTAACAGATACCGTGATTTTGAGCAGTGACTCTCTGAGCCTTGGGGACTCTGCCTACCCAGTGACACTGTCCTTGGAGAGGTCGGGGTGGCCATCAAAGCCTAATGGGCAAAGGGAGTTTTTAAAGGCTTCCAACTGGAAGAGCCTGGTAGACTCCGAACACTGCAAACCTCTTACCATTTATCATGGATGAGAAGTTCCTAGTTTTCGTTTTTAGGTGCTGAAGATCAAAGCCAGGACCCTGCACAGGGTAGGCAAGTACTATGCCTGAGTTACATCCCCAGATCAGGCGGCTTATTTTAAAATTTAAAATATTTGTTGATGCTGGGGATTTAGCTCAGTGATTAGAGTGCTTGCCTTGCAAGCACAAGGGCCTGAGTTCGATCCCTGGCACCACAAAAAAAAAAAAAAATTTGTTGAATGGCATCAATGTGTAATAATTTGGTATACATAACAACAATAAAACAGCAATGCAGTCTGTAAGAGGTAGCATTTTACTATGCGACCTTCATTTGTAAAGAATTTGTTTTTAAACTACACGCTTCGGTGAGGGGAGTTGAGACCAGATCTTGCTATGTAGCCCAGGTTGGCCTAGAATTTGTAATCCTCTTGCCTCAGTCTCCCACATGCTAGGATTATAGCACCACCACACACAGCTAGACTACACTTATTTATTTTTTTTTTTTAGACTACACATCTTTAAAGAAAGGTATACCATGTTAGGCAAGTGCTCTGTCACTGAGCTGCATCCCCATCCCTTTCCTTTCCACATCTCTTTAGAATACAGCTTAGGGAAGGCACTTTTTATAGAGAAAGAGGTTGGGGGAGGAAGGAGAGGGAGGCAGAGAGACATTTCTGGAGGCTGGGGCCAGAGAATCACAAGTTCAAGCCCAGTGTGGGCAATTTAGTGACTTAACAAGACACTGTTTCAAAATAAAAAAAATAAAAAGAGCTGGGGATGTAACTCTGTCAAGGCCTGGATTCATTCCCTAGTACCACAAGAAAAAAAGAAAAAAGGAAAAAACAAAAAAAAGACAAGGCTAAGGAGGTAACCCAAGTGAACCATTTATGGCCAACCATTCCCAGCTGGTGAGAGGCCAGCCACAGGTGCCCACGCCTGGTCCCTGGCACCGGGGCAGAAGAGGCTGAGGTGTAGCTGTGCTCAGTGCTGAAGATCACAGACACCTGGAATGAACCCCGGGACCGGCATGAGGCCGCCGACTAGGACAAAGTCGACATGTCACAGGCAGAGATGGCCTCCTAAGAGACTGCTCCCTCACTAAGGACAGACCTGAGGGGTGGGGCCTGTACCACTCTGCAGGCGGAAGTGCGAACGAGCTCCTGGAGCCGGATTCACAGTGCATGGGTCCTGAAGCATTGCTTTTCTTTTCTTTCTTTTTACAATTTTGCCAGTATTTGACTCAGACATTTTCCTCTCCAGAAACGGACCTTCTTCAGCCCAGGTGCGATGGAGTCTCTGTGGGCTTGCTTACTGAGAATCCTCAGGGGACTGGGACAGCAGGTGGCAGCGCTTTTGCTTAGCAACCCAAGCACCTCGGTTCAAGACTCAGCACACACGGCAAATGCCCAGAAAATCCTCCCTAAAATCCCATCTGAGCTGGTGTGTGGTGCACGCCCGGAACCCCACCGTGCCGGAGGCTGAAGTAGAAAACTCAGCAAGAGCCTGTCTCGAAACAACGCAAACAGCTTGCCAGGTGGCCTAGCAGGTCCCATAACCAGCTGTGACAAACACACAAAAGCTGGTTTGAGCAGGATGGGTTCTGTTTTGTTTCGTCGGCACTGGGGATTGAACCAGGCTTTGGAATTGAGCGACACCTTTCCACCCCTCTATTTTGAGACAAGGTCTTGCTAAATCAAGGTCTTGCTAGATTGCCCTGGCTGGGTTTGAACTTGTGATCCTCCTGCCTCAGCCTCTGAGTGCTGGGATTATGGGTGTACAGAACCGCCCCCTCCCCCGTTCGTTCTGTAATTACATAACAAATTACTCAACATGCCTCCTCAGACATCTTAACTTCCGTAATTCCTGTTCTCGCACTTTCCATTCTGTTCCTGGAGCCAGTTTTTCTACTCTTGACAAAACTGCTCCCTCAGTGTGTCCACAGCGCACTCAAGACCTGCTGCTATCGGGGCCACAATTTTCTCTAATTTCAGGGGTTTTTTTTGAAAAAAGGCAGGGCCTCACAATGTAGTACAGTTTGGCCTTGAACTTCTGGCGATCCTCCTGCCTCAGCCTCTGGAAGGCTGGGTGACAGGCGTACGCCACCACACCCGGCTTATTTTCTGATTTCAAAACACCCTTCGGCGAGATAGTTCCGCGGTCTACACGCAGAGGCTGAGGGGGGCCTCGTGACGGCCGTCTGGTTCCCCTTCAGGCACATGCAGGCCGAGGCCCTCAGGGGCACCGATGCGGGCCACGCGGGGTGCAGAGCAGTCGAGCAGGGTCCGGCAGGCGTCCCCGCTTCCGGGAGGGAACGCGGAGCACCGGGCTGGACATCTGCACAGACCGCGGAACGCGCGACTGTGTGGCTTTCTACCGCTCCAGCGACCGATTTCGGCCCTTCGGAAACAGCAGTTGGAGCCGGCTGTGTGATCCCGCGTGATCCGGCACTCGGGAGGCCGAGGCAGATCACTACGTGGTGAGTTCGAGACCAGCCTGGATTTCGCAGCGAGACCCCTCAAAAACAAAACAGCTGGGGCAGCGAGAGCCGCAGACCGGGGGCCGCAAGGGAGCGGAGCCTGGCGCCGCGGGTGGGGAAGAGCGATGCTCGGCGCGGCCCAGGAGCTCCTGACCCTCGGGAGGGCCCCCGCACCACTTCCCGGGCCGTGCGGCGCCCGGCGTCCTGCAGGCCTCTCCTCCCGCCACCGCGGCCGCACCGCGCCTGCGCCGCTCTCCCCTCCCCCGCAGGCCCCGCACGCTCCGCCGTCGGGCCCGCCCCTTCCCTGTTGACCAATCCCAGGCCCCGATCTGGGCGCGTCACCATGGCGCCCTCGCGGCCCGGCCCCCGGTGTCCGCCGTGGAGACTCCCTCCCGCCTCGTCGTTCTGAGGAAGGCGGGGATCGGGGAGGCTAGCCGCTGTGACGGCACGGGCAGTGGGCGGTGGAGAGGGCCTCCGAGGCTATTCCGGGTGTCTGGGGCGCGGCGCCGGAAGACTTGTGCTGCGAGCGGCGGCGCACGTCCGGCCGGCGCACCCTGCCGTGGTTTCCATGGTGACGGAGGCGACCCTTGACCGCCGAGCTTCGGTCAGCCGGGGCTCCGAGGCCGCCCGAGAGCGGGGTGAGGCGCGAGCGCGGAGACTCGGAGCCCCGGGTGAGGAGCGACCGGGCGCCGAGGTCCAGCTGCACGCCGGGTGCAGCGGAGCCTGAGCACCCGGGGTGGCCCCGCGGCGCTGGGGTTTAGTCTCCGGGACGCGGGATCCGAGGGCTAGGGCCGCACCCCGGGGCACTGGGAACTAGAACCTAGGAGGTGGGTTCACGGTCAGAGCGCTGGGGGTCACCTCACCCTGCGGAGGCCCTTTCTGAGGGTGGGCGTCTCGGGTCAGGGGTGCTGAGGAGGACCCAGGGGCGGGGAGGGCTGCGCCCCTCGGAGGCCTCCTTCACTGTGGCGAGACAGGCCAGAGGAGGCTGTGTGTGGGCCAGGCACGGTGTGCACCTCTGGATGCCAGCACAGCGGCTGTGGGAGGCTGAGGCAGGATCACAAGTGTGAGCCCAGCTTGGGCAACTCAATGAGACCGTCTCACAATATAAAACAGAAAAAGGACTTGGGGATGTGGCTCAGTGTAAGATCTTAGGTTCGATTTCCAGGACCCTCTCAAGCCTCTTTTCAGTTTGGTTTTTTTGAGGCAGAACATTCACATACTTCATTTACTGGTAGGTGTCTACTGATTTCCCAAGATGGTCGATAGAGAGGGCAAAATAGGAACAGAAAGCTATATGCAATACATTGTTTTGTTTTGTTTTTGAAGTTACACTCAATACATTTTTATGGTCCTTGACAATTTCTCTTTCTAGGTCAGTATTATGCGGACATCAAAAGTGAAGAGTGAGAAACTTGGACGAGGCTTTATTACTCAAAACTTCTCATCTTTTGCTCATTTCCTGCTTCCTGAGGAAATATTTCAAAACCTGTAAACTTTCATCTCTAAAAGCTTTATTTCTTCCTCTTATGTCAAGATCTTTTCCCTATATCTTCCTTCATCAGCCTCACTGAACTTGCACATTGTATTTGTTCTGAAGCATGATGTCGTTGATTTTCTTTGCCTCTCAGTCTGCTCTGCGGCATGTGTTTAGTGCAGTCAGCCATTTGGTTTTCTTTCTCTTTTTTCTACTCATGTCTTTAAATACAATTTGTACTGATTCTGCTCTAAAAATCATCTCAGAAGAACCCAAATGTAGCGGTTTGAGAGTAAGGCCAGGGCTTTTCCTCAGGGTCCCTGTATTATCTTCATGGTCCATTTTTTGTTTTGTTTTTGATTTTGTTTTTGTGGTACTGGGAGTGGAAACCTGGGCCTTCACACTGAGTTAAATTTTCAGTGGCTCCCCCCAGCTCCCATTCTGGGACAGAGTCTTGCTAAATTGCCCAGGTTGGTTTTGAATTTGTGATCCTTCTGCTTCAGCCTCTCCGCATGCCGGGATCACAGGTTTGGGCCACCACACCCAGCTATTACAGATGTTTTCCTCTGGGGGGATGCCAGGCAAGTGCTCTACCACTGAGCTAAATCCCCAACCCCTATTACTGATATTTTTTATGTCTGGATTATGCAGTGCTGTGTGGTGGAGGTGCATGGTGACAATGAAATGCTGTGATGGGGGCATAATGCTGTGTAAATCCTGCCCTCACCAAGTCAGTTGGGTAAAAACTCCTGTGTATTCGACTTCTGTGGGTTTGTGCAACTTGGCAGGTAAAGGGAAGGGTTTACTCCTAAGAGTATTTCAGCCTACCTATTGTGTGTGAGCCTTGGTGTGTGAGCCTGTGAAGATGAATGCTTACTGTTACTAAGCAGACTTGTAAGTTTTCTTTATTGTTAAATTTGGGCTTGTGCTATTTCATGATTTTATAAGTTAAAATAGTTTTTTTGGCTGGGGATTTAGCTCAGTGGTGAGAGTGCTTGCCTTGCAAGCACAAGGCCGTAAGTTCGATCCCCAGCACCAAGGGAAAAAAAAAAAACTTCTAAACCAGGTTTGGTGGTTCACACTTGTATACCATGCTTCTTTTTTTGGTTTGGTTTTTTTTTTTTTTTGGTGCTGGGGATCGAACTCAGGCCCTTGTGTTCACTCTTAACCACTGAGCTAAATCCCCAGCCGGTGGTTCACACTTGTAATCCCAGCCCTCTGGGAGGCTGAGGCAGGAGGGTCACAAGCTCAAGTGCACCTGGGCAATTTAGTGACTTAACAAGACCCTGTCTGAAAATTAAAAATAACAAAACAGCTGGGGATGTAGCTTAGTGGAAAATAAAAAAATAGCAAAACAGCTGGGGATGTAGCTCAGTGAGAAGGTTTTGGGTTCAATCTCCAGCACCAAAAACAACAACAAAAAGAAACTTCTAATTTTTAAAAGGATTAAATTGAATTTTTTTTCTTTTTTTTAATTTAAGGTTCACAAAAAAGATTCTGGTTTTTGGCGAGATTTTGGCTTTGGAATGACTTGTCAATATCGATCAGATTTCCTGGTAAGTATGCCTTACCATTAAGGATAAAACTACATATTTATTCTGAACCTTATGGCATTTTTCTAAAAGGTATCAGATTTTGAACGTTTTCCTATTAAATTGTAAGTGTCTGTAGTTATATCTAGAGAAATAAAAGACGAAGTGAGCTTATAATTGTTTTTTTATTAGCAAAAATGAGGTCATAAAGGTACAAGTATAATATGAAATGTACTAGTTTCTTTAAAATCAAAGGTTAGGGTTGGAGATGAGGATTTAGCTCAGTGATAGAGCACTTCTTAGCAACTGCAAGGACCTGAGTTCCATCCCCAGCCCCCCTGCCAAAAAGTGTTTTTAGCAGCTGCATATAGGAAGTACAAAAAAAGTTTTTGCTCATGGTATTATGCCAGTAATCGTATGTATAGCATTACTAATACTAGATGAACGCATGGTTGCTTAATTATTAGTTTTTTTGTTACAGCATGGCTCCATCATCATCTCAAAAGAAAACAGAACCCCCCCAAATCATGGAAGAAGGAAGAGTCTTCAGTGAAAAATAGACAGATAAGTGCTTTTTTGCCAGGACAAATAAGGCACTGTGCTTAATTTTTCTAGATCAGTTTGTTTCACGAGACTGTAGCCAGACAAGTTGAAGGGGAAATCGACTGAAAAAGATTTGAGAGTAAAGCTGATTTCAAACCTTATTCCTTGGTAACAGATGAAAGTACCGATGTACAGATACAGCTCAGTTTGCCATTTTTAATTAGCAGTGTTGAATATGAGTATAACGTCACTAAAGAAGTGGCTTCTTTGGTGCCATTAAAAATCACAGCTAAATCCCTTCATTTTTGTTAAGCAGTAGAAGTTACAGTGATTTTCTTCAGACTTTGTCAATGTACCGGGTATGGCCAGAGTAGTACCCTGCAATGGTAGAGAAGAGGCACTTCAGGTGGGCGTGGTGATGCAGGAGGAGCACCGTGAGTTCAAGGCCAGCCTGGACTACCTAGCTGGACCCTACCTCAAAAAAACCAAAAACAAACAAAGGACGTTGTGCCAGTCTTCATCAAAGCTATGAATTTCATGGAGTGCTAGGGACCAAAAATTCTAGCAGTTCCTTATAAATACGAATGCTGATTATGGGGACATCATTTACTTCTCTGAAATCACGTGGCTGAGTTGGAGCAAAATGCTGATTTTGTGAGCTGTGGAATGATACCAAGTCATTTATGGAGTCGAGGAATGTAAAGATGAAACATTCCTCGAGTTTAGCGTTTTTTGTTGGCTATGATTGTTCATTTAAATGGCTCAGCCGGGTGTGGGACATGCCTGTAATCCCAGCACTCTGAGGCAGGAGGATCACTTCGAGTTCAAGGCCAGCCCGGGCTACATGGTGAGACCCTGTGGCAAAAACAAACCCCACACACCCTACCACCGAGCGCCACCCCAGCCATAGTCCCCAATCTGTCTAAGTCCAGAGTGTTCAGCTGCATTAACAGGCAAACATGAAATAGTGTCTATTCCAACTTGTCCTGAATCGTAAGTCTCCATTTTCTGTTTTGTTTTTCTAAGTTAGAGTCTCTCTGTATAGTTCAGGCCAACCTTGAACTCATGTAGCCTGCTTGGATCTTGTTGTCCTCCTGGCTCAGCCTCCCGAGTGCTGGGCTGCAGGTGTGTGCCACCACGCCTGACCCTCTAGGGCTCACCCCATTGCTGGGGGGAGGTCCTCTAGCGTGCTCTGCCTGTTGGGCCAAGACACAGCCTGTTGTTGTTGGCTGTGCAGGCACTGTGTGTGCACTGGGAACAGCACTGATCCTCTTGTTCTTCTCCCAGATGTGGTTCAGTTCCCCTCACCAAATTAAATAAATACTCCGTGCGCACTCAGGGGTACACTGCAGATGTCTGGTCTTCTCTCCATGTAGCTCTCTTCTCTGTGACCTCTACCTGCCTCAGTCTCCCCGACTCTCCAGTATGCCTCTGTTCAAGGAGTGCTGCAGGTGCCATCTCAGTGTTTTCCCTGCAGCACGGTCTAAACACTTCCCAAGGAAAGATGCACAAGGTAGTGTATGCCTGTAATCCCAGCAGTCTGGGAGACAGGCAGGACGATTGTAAGTTGAAGCGTCTCCTGGGCCACTTAGTGATTCAGAGAGATCCTGTCTCAAAATTAAGGGGATGGAGATGTGAACCGCCACTGAATAAATACATTGATCAGTTAATTAAAAAGAAATATCTCCCAGGGCAGCGAACTGGGGCACCTGTAGGGCTCATCTTGTTTGTTTCCTGGTTTGAGGGAGATTACTCTCCTTTGCTGCCTAGTGTTCACATTCTTTTTCTTACTTTTTTTTTTGGTGCTGGGGATCGAACTCAGGTCCTTGGGCTTGCAAGGCAAGCACTCTAACCGCTGAGCTAAATTCCCAGCTTTCTTTTTAGTGACAGGGTCTCACTCTGTAATTCAGGCTGGCTTTTTTATTTTTTTGTAGGGGAGGGTGCTGGGGATTGAATTCACAGGCTGGCCTTTAACTCATTACGTAGGCCAGGCTAGCCTTGAACTCACAGTGATCCTCCTACCTCAGCCTCCCAGTGCTGGGATGACAGGCATGCACCACCATACCCAGCTGATGTCCATCTTCTGTTCTGTCAATTTTGGGGATTGTTCCAAGTGGTAAGGTTAACCTAGTTCCTGAGCCCCTGTCCATGTTGTCTATTTTGCCCAGAAGTGGACAGTTGAAGAATCAGGCATTCATCTCCTGTGGAAGTTGGACAAGAAGTGGCTATGAAATGGCTCTGAAAAAGAACCACGGGGGTGACCTTTTCAGGGGACACCGCAGAGCCAAGACAGATCGGATGTGGAAGCGCAGGGTCCCCGTATGGGCCGAATGGCTTTTGTGTGAAGGTGGCGTTTGTGGGAGCACTGCACTTACTTCTGTCAGCATCGTGTGGGTGACTGAAGAATAGCAAACAGCTGTTATTGTGCACGTGGACTCGTGAGCTTGTGGAATCCATATTTTTATTTTTATTTATTTGTTTTTTTGGAGCTGGGGATCGAACTCGGGGCCTTATGCTTCCAAGGCAAGCACGCTAACCACTGAGCTAAATCCCCAGCCCTGGAATCCATATTTTTAAAAATTCTTTTTCAGTATTTTAGCTTCAGTGTTACAGTTTGTGCCTAAATGTACCCCCCAAAGCCTCATGTGGTAAGAAGTAGCTGAATCAGAGGTGGCTGGATCTAGAGTGTGTGATTACTGCATCAGTCCACTGAGTGGTTTGGCATCGCCCTGATCCTGGCAGTGTGGACAAGATACAAGGCACAGGAAGAAGCTGCTAAGGCCTCTTGCTGCCTTCTGCTTGGCTGCCAGACCACCCTGACTTGGACCTAGCTAACTGTGGACTCAAACCTCTACAACAAACTGTGAGCTAAATAAACCTCTCTTCCCCTAACTTTTGGGTGTTGGGTATTTTTGTCTCAGCAACGAGAGAAAAGTAACTAATACACTCAAGATGTTGTAGTAGTGTACATCAGCAGCTGTGTATGTACAGTGGAGTGATTTTATCTTGTTACACTGAACCTATTTGAAACATATTTGTAGCTTTTGGACAATTTAAAGATTAGAACTTGCTGGGGCTGGTGGTGCACACTTGTAATCCCAGCACTTGGGAGGCTGAGGCAGGAGGATCACTGAGTTTAAGGCCAGCCTGGGCTACATAGTGAGTTCAGGACCAGCCTGAACTACATAGCAGGACCCTGTCAAAAAACAAAAAACAAACAAACAAACAAAAAAATTAGCTCCACAATTTAAAAAATTTGACTTTTTTCATTTTAATTTTTTAGTGTTTATAATTCCTTAAGATGGTATTTTTGTAGCACGAGTATTGAACTCAGGAACTCAGGACCTCACACATGGTAGAAAGGCACTCCACCAGTGACTTACATTCCTAGGCCAAATTTAAGATTCTAGGAGTTAAAACCTTAAATTTGACATAAAAACAGTATTGTCAGGGTGTGGTGGTGCATGCTTATAATTCCAGCACTTGGGAGGCTGAGGCAGGAGGATGGCTGCGAGTTCAAGGACAGCCTGGGCTACATAGTGAGACCTTGTCGCAAAATAAAACATAGTACTCATACTATAGTGTTTCGGTTTTTGTGATTATATGAAATTTTGAAACCTTGATTTTAAAGCTCTCTTTAATTTTAGATGTATCTCGTTTGCTAAGTGAAATTTAACTAAATTTTATGTGTGTTTGTGTGTGTGTGTGCAGGCATGTGTGTTTCTGGGGATGGAACCTGGGACCTTGCTTATACTAAACAGTACCTTGACCTACACCCCAACCCTAATTAAATTTTTAAACTGAAATTTACTTTTCGCAAAAGAACTCACACTTGTGACTAAGATTTACTATAACAGTCAGCAAAAGGCAGGAAGATGCGGGTGAAGTAAACCAGGCTTCTCGGCATCCACGGGGCAATCACATGGGCCTGCTCGGTCCCAGGCCGCCAGCCGCGTGAAGCATCAGCCCGGGGTGGGTTGGGAGTCTGGGGTCTGTCGCCCCGTTTCTGTGGTGCTGGGGTGGAGCCCAGGGCCTCCTGTGTGGGAGCTGGTGCCCCAAGGGTGAGCTGCATCCTCAAGCCCCAGGATCTCACAGGTCGGTCACTTGGGTCGTGTAGGTCACGTGGGTGGCGGGCACAGTCACAACTCCAGCTGCCCAGACAGGAAGTGGCTGTTGCACGTGAGCCGCCTCGTTTGCAGCGTGGCCCACAGAAGGGAAGCAGGTGTTCGTTCTGTTCGCGGTGTGGCACAGAGGCCACCCTTCTGCAGCAAAAGTTGTTCCTCAGTGTGTACTTGTCACCAGTTCCCAAAGACCAGCGGAGGGTGCCCCTGTAAGCAGACCTTTCTTTTTTCTTTTTTTTTTTTTTTTTTTGGTTTGATTTTTTGAGACGGGGTCTTGCTGTGTAGTTCAGAATGGGCTTGAACTCACGGTATATCCCAGGCTGGCCTCAAACTTGCAGCAGTCCTCCTGCCTCAGCCTCCTGAGTGCTGGGATTATAGATGTGTGCCACCATGCCCAGTTTAGGCAGAACTTTCTGAGAGCTGTCTGAGGCCTGATGTGGTTGATGCATTTAGAGAAAAGCGGTGACCTGACTACAGTGTGGTCTGAAAAAGTCATGTGACTGTCTGTAAGACAGGTGGTTCAAAGGTGAGGGAATGCAAAAAGAAATGATGGAAATAGTAGGTGAAAGAAACCCGATATGACTATTAATGTTAGACAAATGAAACTTTTGGTTTTGGTTTTTTAGAGACTGGGTCTCACTATTAGTTCAGGCTGGCCTTCAAGTCATTGTGTAGTCTGGGCTGGGCTCCAGTTTGCAGTGATCCTGCTGCCTCAGCCTCCTGAGTGCTGGGACCACAGGCGTGCGCCTGGCCCAATTGGACTTTGAGAAGCAATGGAAATGATGAAGAATAAAGAGGGACAGTATATACTGAAAAAGGGCAAAAGGACCAAATAGCCAGAAGTGTTTTGGAAAAGAATATTTAGAAGAACCACGCTGCCGAGCTTTAAGGCCTATTATGAAGCTAGAAGTGAAGTAGCATGGTCCTGGTGAGGGGACTTACAGATCAGAGGGACAGTTGGAGTCCAGACGTCGACACGCGGGCCGCTGATTGCTGGCCCAGTGGGCAGCACTTCGATAGGAAAGGGTAGGACGACTGTGTGCTCATGCGCAAATCGAGCAGAGCTCACTGGAAACCTCCCGTGAGTTAGCACAGAGCCGTGTCCACACAGGCCCCGAAGGGCTTCACTGGCTAGACCCTTTGGGACTGTGCTGAAGCAGTGGCAACTGACGTGCAGCCTGAGCACCTCCCTCTCGGTGTGTGCAGTATCAGTGCCACCATCACTGTCCAGTGAGGGGACAGAGAGGGTCAGTGGGGAGCAAGGCTTCCAGACGTGCCTGGTGCCAAGGTCGGGAGGGACTGCGCCGAGGGGCGTCGTCAGTCACGGTGGGAAGCAGATGCTTTGGAAGACTTCCTGGAGGGGCCTCAGCTCCCAGAGCATCTGCTTCCCCCTCTGACTCTGCCCTGGCTCACGCGGCGCCTTCTGTGGTGTGGCCAGTGGATCGCTGGGTGTCACTGCCCGGGCTCCAGTCACACGGGCCTGTGTGCCTGCACTGGGCTGGAGCTATCCGGAACTCACTGCTCAGAGCCCGCCCGGCCCTTGGTGCCCCCGGGGGTCAAACTGGGCTGCGCACCGTTACAAATTTAACATGTTTTAGTTTACATCTCTGGATTTGTGCTTGGGTCATGCTTTGCTGGGTGCGGAGGTGTCTTAGTACTTTTCTCTCATTGCTGATACAAAATAGTTGACATCCAAAGTTAAGGGAGGAAAGGTTTCTTTAGCTCACAGTTTGTAGAGGTTCCATTCCACAATCGGCTGGATCCAAGGTCGGGTGGCAGGGCAGACAGGCAGAAGGCAGCAAGGTAAACAAGGGGACATAAACAGCTTCTTTCTGCACCTTATATTTTATCCAGGCTGCCAGGATTAGGGTGGTGGCAAAACAATCAGTGGATTTAGTGATCACAGGCCCTTAATCCGGCATCACACACTCTAGATTCAGCCACCTCTGAAAAAGCCCCACCTATGACTCCATGAGGATTTCGGGGGACATTTAAGTGCAAACCATAACAGGAGGTATACACCTGTATTCTCAGCTACTTGGGAGGCTGAGACAGGAGGATCAAAAGTTCAAGCCCAGCCTGGGCAATTGAGTGACTAAACAAAAAACGATCGAAACGGCTGGGGATTTAGCTCAGTGGTTGGAATGCTTGCCTGCCAAGTGCGGGGCCCTGAGTTTGATGCCTGGCACAAAAGAAAAACAAAAACAAAAACAAAAAGAATGAACAAAACATGCTTTTTCATTAAAGTTGTACCTTGATACATAATGCCACATGAGTAGGTTATATTATTACTGGTATACAGGAAGTGATTGGTTTTGCATGTTGTGTTCAGATGATTTGCTTAAATATTTCAATATCCACTGATAGTTCACCCCCCACCCTTGGTTTCCTTGGTCTTCAGTTAGTCTTTATAAACATAGTGTCTTTTGGTGCTGGTATTGAAACCAAGGCCTTGAGCACACTAAGTGTGTTTTACCGCGGAACTACACCTCAGCACTTTTGGTTTTTGAATTACTGTATTGATAAGAATTTTGGAACTGGACACGGTGGTGCACACCTGTTATCCCAGCACTGGGGAGGCTGGGGCAGAAGGATCACTGTGAGTTAGAGGTCAGCTTGGGCTACATTACATAGTGAATTCAAGGCCAGCTTGGACTACGTAGTGGGACCTTATCTTAAAAAAAAAAGATCCAAAAATCTTAAACAATGATGAAGATACTAAGTCCCCTTGTTTGGTCAGGAGATTTTCTGGTTCCTCTCAGGTTACACCCTTAGGTAACACAGGATGGAGGGAAGTGGGTCACCGCTGGGGAGAGGCCTGAGAGGCCTGAGCGGCAGGTGAGTGGGGCCTGTGGCCTCAGCCATGTGAGCGACCCGGAACAAAGGTTCCCCAACCCAAGCCACTCTGCAGGTGACAGAGAACCAGACTCAGCCATAGCAGGGGCTCAGAGGGACAGCCACCTGGCAGCTGCCCTGGAACGCCGAGGCCCGAGCTATAGGTGGTTTGTTATGCAGTGAGAGATGAGAAATCAGCCGCTGGCAACA